>OMOW01032108.1:3821-15240 GCA_900312555.1 Lamprogrammus exutus
CAGGTGGATGTCCCAAGCTCCAGTACCCGTGCAGGTTAGCAGCAGTAAATGCAGGTGATGGAGCTGATGGCGGACCAGGAGATGACCCCAACCCAGCAGCGTTGGCTAACTGTTATGACACAAGGGTGCCAGGTGACAGGATGGATGACAGCAGGACTGCTGAGGCCCCACCTGCTGCTAGTGCAAGAACAGAAGCAGGAGGCGAGTCGACTGTGTCAGGAGCAGACAGGAACAGGACCAGGAGATTTGGCAACACAAACAGGACCCGATGACTTGGCAACAGGAGAGGGACACGAAGACTTGGCAACTGGAGCAGTACCCGGGGACTTGGCAACAAGGGCAGGACCCGCCGATTTGGCAACAGGAGCAGGATCTGAGGACTTGACTGCTGGAGAATGACCCGACAACTTGACTACATATTGACTTGAGCTGTGGGGCTGGTGGCAAAGAAAGCTGAGCCACAGTAGTGGAGGTGAAGAGACTGTGGCTGCTGGAACAATAGCCGGCTGGGGAGCTACCAGAACTGAGGCCAGCTGTGGGGGTACAGAGAGAGATGTGGTTGGGAGAGTAAGTGCCCTGCTCTTATTAAAAACCTCTTTAAGGTCATGATATTCCCCAGGGACATGGGACAAATCTGGGCTCTCAAGTGGTTCAACAGAAGAAAGATTCAGCCAGGCAGGCAGATTTTTGTCAATTGGCATGACATGACATACTCCAACCAGAAATCAAACTCTTGGCCCAATCAATGCTAGGTTTGTGTAATTGTAACCATGGATAACCCAAAATGACCCGAATCTGAGAAGATGGAAGGATATGGAATTGAATGAGTGATCAGTGTGATTACCAGGCAAAACAAGGTTGGTGGGCTCGGTGTGATGAGTGACTCGCCCCAGTAGACAGCCGTCTAGTGCGTTGTCATAGATGTGGTTTTCCAGGGGAACAGGTTTTATGCCAAACTGTTCCCCCAGGGCGGCGTCCACAAGAATCTCGTCAGCATTGATAAACACAGAAACTGGGAAGGACTGATTATCGTGCATAAGCTGAGCTTTCATCAGAGGACAAGAGGGGGTCCTAATTGGCTCACTAGTACCCTCTCTTTTACTGGACAGGCAGCTGTGTAATGACCATTCTCCCCACAATACAAGCATTTCCCTCCTTGTATCATTTAAGCTTCTTTTGGGTGGTTAAACAGGATCGGCCCAATTGCAGTAAGTAAAAAGATCATTTCATTTGCAGTATAAATGGGCCAAAATATGCAAACCAGAGGTGCTCTAAAACTATCAAGGGGTAATAGTCCATTGACCTAAGAAGTGACCTGTAATGCCAACAGTAATTTCTGGAAAATCTTCTGGAAAACAGAAGTTAACAGAAAGAACACCTTTCATCTCTCTGATCCTTCATACATATTTCTTTGACCATTCCACTTTTTTTTTTCTTTATGTTTTGCTATGTGAATATCTCAAAGAATCTATGAATCAAATCTCTACCAAACTTTGAAAATATTTGACAGAAATCTTAACTATTTTCTATATTCTGTCTCTTCATAATTTTGTATGAAAATCTCACATCAAAGGTCACACACATTTCAGGCACCTAGGTGGCAGTTCACTGAAGCATAAATGTAGAGTGCCCCCCACAGCAGGGATAAAAGTTGGCAAGGCCACAACAGACCCAGTCTGCTACATGCATGCAGCTTCACCATCTGTTACAGCAGGTCAACATGGACTCACAATAGAATTTTTAGGATATTTTTGTTGGCTTTTTTGCACGTTTGCACGTATTTTGATTACCTTTGCCATATCTTTCCACATTTTTACATTTTAAAATATTATTTAGTATAAGCATATTCAGGACAATATACAATATCTATCTATCTGATATCTAACTTGTAAAACGCTATAAATGAGTTACTGCTCTCAAGCTGCATGCACAAGCTTACTTTTGTAGAACTGTTATGGTCAAACATAAAAACTACCGCACAGTAATAATTGGTAACAATAGAGAAATTGCTTACACACTCGAGAACACGAGGTATGGTATTCCCTGACAGGTGGATGATAACTTTTCTTTAGCAATGCCAGTTTTCCCCTCTCATGGTTCTTCATTTATAAACAGTACTCATCTGCCCCCACCCCACCCCATACACATGCACACAAATTCAGTAGTGGTCTCTAGATGCTTATTAAATGTTTTTTAACCACCCTCCTTTGCTCAAGTAAGCACATCAATATCACTCTCATCATGTTTCACTTCATGTGTCCCTTTCACACAGACACACAAACAAACACAAACACACAATTCTTATTATGATGGAGTGCCACTCACACATACACATACACATACCTTTATGGATGGCTGACAGTGTGATGGCTCCATGGAGGGCAAGCTCTCTGTGCTCTCTGAAATGAGCTTACTTTCAAGAAATTTGTAATCAATTACTTTTGAATGAGCATGTGTGCACCTACACACTTCCATGTGAGTGTGTGAATTCATCACACGGAAGGACACACGAGGGTTTGTGAAGTTTGTGAAACCTTGAGAGAGGCAATTCAGAGAGATACCAGGCAATAGGTGAGAAAATAAATAAATGATAAAGGGACAGAGAAGATGTAAAAATATAGGAAAATCAAATAAATACATCAGAGACGAGTAACCAAACTACCACCTAGTGCCGTTAGCACTAAACCCTCAAATTCTGAAGAGACGCAATCAGTAGAAAAAGACAAGCAGCTTCAAAGTGTGAATGTGTTGCATTGTTTGGGAGGAAATTGTGGCTTGATTTAATGGCAATCTGAATAATTTGTGTTGTGCTTTTATGAGAGTGTAGAATGAATACATTTTAATATTCAAGACTTACACTTATAATCATTTTTATTTCTCTTTCTGTTTTTTGTTGTTGTTGTGATGTACCAGATTCTGAAGCTGTTTCGTATATCAAATTCCTTGTGTGTATATGGGTTTGTGTGTGTGTTTGTTTGTAGTATATGCAAAAGTCTTACCTATGTGATTGTTTTCTGCATCATCTTGCATCTAAATTTGGTTAAACAAGTGAAAGTTTTAGAGTGCCTCAGTGTCTGTGCTGTTGCCTTTTTTCCAGATAAATTGCAATGAGAAACACTAGAAGTCATAGTTTGATAAGGAAGCCGGAGAGAAGGAGATGCCCTGACTGTTTTAAACACTTGGTCTTCATACTGTAAGCTGCTGGTCAAGTCAAGTCTAGTCAAATTTATTTGTATAGCCCGATATCACATTTAATGTCTCAAAGGGCTTTACAGGCCCACATCAACAGACGCTGGTGCTGGTGTCCCAACAGGACAGTCATACATGTCTATGATGACCTGGTTCACTCTTTACATACGACAAACAATTACTTGGTACGGATGTAATTAACCACTAATCAGGAGTATCGAGATGGAGCTGATTAGATAATGTATTAAAAAACAATCCATACAGTGTTGAGATGCTGCAAGGTTGCTAAAAGCAGAATCTTGTTAATTAAATGATGGGTCAAGGCTGAAAAGGGTTGCCTGATTACATCCAAAATACATCTGCTTTTGGGATTTGGTCCAGTGAAAGAAATAAAAAAGAAAGAACTCCCTTAACCTTAAGTTTTAATATTTCTCTCAGTCAAGGCCTTTTAAAAAAAGAAAAGAAAGATGTTATGTGGTGTATATTTATTAGAACAATCTGCTCTCCCCAATACTTAGTAAAACAGAATTAGTTTTGTAGCCCCCACAAACAGATTTACAGTTTGTCCTTGTTCAACTCCTGCAAACAGGGGCCAAACCCATTTGTTTCACCTGATAAGATTCACTTGAACTCGTCATTCTGTTCTTGGTCTTTCAGAAAAGTACATTTATTTCAAAGTCAAGTTGAAACCTCATCTGCTTTGTGTTTCAGTTCAATTCAATGGAATCCATGGAAAAACATATACACAGTAAAGGTACAAGAGAATTGAATAAAACTACAAAAAATCGTTGAGACGTACAAGCTTACTAAAAACAGCATTAAAAAAAATACCGTTGATTAGAAATATAGGCATGAGCATAAGAATACCATCAGTGAGACTATAAATACATAATAAAAAAGATAATAAATACAGTTAGTGCATTGTAAAGTAGAACTTATCTAGTCTTGGCCTGCAAATACATAATGATAGGATAGCAGTCCACTAAAGGTGATTCTTGACTTGGAGGATGCCTGGGAAGAATGCCATTGCACAAGGACAGAGGCACAGGTTATAAACTGTCTGCATGGGACAAGGACAGGAAGTCCCTGCCCAGAAGCATCTTGGTAGGTGAGGTTATTCCAGTTTACGCATTGGTTGGTGTACATTAGCTGCATTAGTTTTATGAAACTATTCAGTTATCACTGAACCTCAGAATAACACGAAAAATGCCACTTTAAATTTTCATGAATGAATCTTGTTGTCAAAGATTTGATCACTTACCACAAGCATTTCACAATACTTTGTGTCTAATATCATCATTTCCATTTCCTCTGGGGGTGTCAGTATGTTACATGATCAGAGAAATTCAGTTCTCTGTGACTGACATGTGACTATGACAGGTGCCTTCTCAACACCTTTCTCTACTTCTGGGTTGGTTTGTTCAGTTCTCTTTGTCCTGCTGAGAATTCTTGCTGCAGCATTTTAGCTGCTGCTGTCTGACGGTCAAGGTATTAGGTTTCTTCAGAACAGAGGCACACAGAGCAGCTCAGGCAAATCCAAGTAGTCTCCGATGTCTGATATTAGATAAAATGCATACATGCTCATTTCATTACAGGTTTATATTATTCATGTGTGTATTTGTAGGGGCAGTTCCTGAGACACTTTAATTAAAGCTAGTTTCATTACGATGGATGCTTGGGGACTGCCAGGCCTAGCAAAACCTTATTTCTCTCCACCAACTCTCAAGTACAGAATGACAAACACAGCTCTGGAGAACACACACACAGAGAGAGAGAGTGTTCAGAAAGAGATTTGATGTTTTCTTTGTGTTTAAAAAAAATTTTATATTTTAAAATAAAGCAAAGCATAAAGACATATGAGCTCTATTTGCATGTATAGATATTGTGCATGGTAAAGTTTCCAAAGTGAGTTTACTCAAGATTTCCTATTTTTTTAAGGAACCTTATTGGTCACTGCAGTAGCAGACGGTCTGTTCCATCATTCTTTAGAAAGTTACTCAATAGAGGAAGTCTTTGAACCTATTAACACGACACAGTTCAGTTCAGTATCTTTGACAGGCAGATTTTCAAGTGCTGTTAAAATTAGCCCAAACCTCATTAAATCAACTTTGAAACAGATTTTAACATGGGCGCGTGTTTTGTCGTGTAGGTCATTCGACAGATTTTTTTGTTTTGCACACACATCTCGGGGCATACCTGACATTCCTGGGAAAATGACACAGGCAGTCCTGTGTCACATGACATCATCAACTTTTAGTTACGTTTGAGGAAGTGTTGTGAGGGCTACTCCAGCCCAGTAGGTGGCAGCATGTACATTTTTGCCAGTCTGCAGACCACAAACAATGTTATAGCACAAGAGGAGAAGTTTTTGGATAAACAAGCATAAAAAGACGATGGCAGAAAATGCAAGGAGAAAACTATAGTGGCACAAGTCTTGTCTCCAGCGTAGAAAATCATTTTCCGAGTTCATAATGTTCAGAAAGTATTCCAATATGCAAACACTGTTAGGCAAGCCCACACCAAAGAGAGGTAGCTTGTCGCAATGGCTGCCGACAAACTTAAAATGTGTTCCAGCACAGGAGAGTTTAATTCATTCATTCTTTGCTAAAGGCAAGTGTTGGGGACAGAAGGACCCTGACACGATGTGCTGTCTGAGCTTTTGTCAGTGGGCCCCAGATTTCTAGCCACTCCCTTGATTTTAATCACAAGATGTAGCTTTTCACCCCATAATCTTCATCGTCCTTGACAGTTGCATCCACATTTGACCCCCATTAGGTTTTTTGTTCATTCATGTTTTCAGTGAATTCTGATCTTGTAAGGCTGACAAGGAAAGTAACTTTGATCATGAACAGCATAAACATCGCATAACTATTTACTCTATGTCGTTTGAGACTGTGCTTCCCATAAGCTTTGCCAGCCTGTTTATGCCAGCTCAGTGTGAGGTGATAAGCGTCTCAGTGGGAGCAGTGAGGGTTTCTCACAGTGCAGATTTTGATAGGAGAGAGAATGCATCTGTTTTGTGAACCTGAACAAGTAAAATCTGATTCACTGACTGATTTTGACTTTTCTTTTACAGGATCTATCATGCCATGACACTCCAGAGGTATGTCGTCTCCCAACAAAGACATAACGGCATACTGTACACCTGCCCAAAGCCTTGTGACAGCTCCTCAGGTGGAGGGGAAACCAGAGACTCAGTCGGATTTCAATCAAGTATATTTGTGAGTTTGTGCATGGATGTCTGTGTACGTGTGCACCATGGACGGTCTGTTGTGTGTTTGAGGTGTTGTTCTTTC
Organism: Lamprogrammus exutus; assembly: GCA_900312555.1. NCBI lineage: Eukaryota > Metazoa > Chordata > Actinopteri > Ophidiiformes > Ophidiidae > Lamprogrammus > Lamprogrammus exutus. The sequence continues at coordinate 10,307 of OMOW01032108.1, forward strand.
ACTCGCCATATGTGGGGATACGTAGAGGTGCAATGTGGCTGTGGTGGTAAAGAGAGAATGTGGGATGATAATGTGACGAGAGGGTGTGTGTGTGTGTACTTGAGGCAGTGATAGACAGAGAGAGAACGAGACAGAAATACACAGGAGTTGTGAACATAGCTGAATCTGGCACACTTTGTTTAACCTTTTTTTTAGCACTTGAGAGGAATTGAAGTGAGAATGTGACTTTTCTGGGTTGCTAGGTGCAAAGAAAACCATGACATCACACACCACACCCTATGCTCACCACTGTGCCATATACAAAATCAATACCAAAATGTCTAAATGTTCTGCAGCCTATGCTGACAACCCCGATGATGGCTGTAATACTACAGTACAGGTACAGATGTCCCACAGCATGATGACAGCAGAATATCAAAAATTCACAGATCACCTCTCTCCAGTTCTATTACATATTACTACTATTATGCTACTTACAAATAGTAGTAACTATAGAAACCTCACATCCTAAGCTCAGTGTGAACCCGAAGCATGTACACACTTAAAGTGTTTGTATTGTCTGGGTAGGAGATAGAAGCGTTCAGGCAATAATGCATGAGGATGATCTGAAGACCTCACACAATGCATTATATATTCATGCCTGTGTGTTTCTGGTTGCATGTACTGTGTGTGTGCATAGCAGTTTCACTCCATCCACTGTAAATTCGTCATTTCACTTAAATTACTTAAGCTTCTCAAGACAGTGCAGTACCTACAAAAATCACGGAGGTAGTAATGTCAGCTTTCATAAAATCAGCAGAGTAGCAAGAATGACCACTAGAAAAATGGCTGAAAATATCGAGGAGAAGCTGATCAAACATGGTAGGATTTCTTTAATAGCTTCACGTTCCATCTCGTTTGTCATTTCTGCCACTGTTTAATTTGACTTTGTAACAGGATTTGTCTTTCTGAATTATAACCAGGAATGGTTATAATTCAACCCCCATTAGGGCTATATCACATTTTTAGCGTCCCTTAAGTCCCTTACGCGGAGTGCGACACAAGCCTGACAAATCACTTCATCAGCCAAATGTATGTGTTGTTAATGTTGAGTGTATTCCTGGCCTAAAAGTGTCTCAACCTACATTTACTGTATGCATAAAAAATAACATTTCTGATTACTTACGCTAAAATATCCATAATATTCCTATCAGATATTCTTATAATAACTCCTTCAGGGCATCATTGCAGTATTTTATCTTAATAAAATACAATTTTATACTTAAAACCACCATGTAATTGAGGTATTACTGGTTTATTTCCAGTGTTTTTCTGGCACCAGACACATCATGTTGAGGAAAAAACAACCTCTTCTTCCCTATGTTGTTTGCTGAAACCACAGGGCACATCAAGCTAATCATACCCATTAGTTTGGAGAATAATAACACACCATTGATTGGAGCCTAAGACACAAATGAATATCTGAGAGACCTTTCTATTCCCATGCAGGTAAAGGTTTTACAACATCATTTATTGTCCCTAGGCTTCTGTCATAGCTTTACCACTCAATCAAAGAAATTCCTTGGTTTTACACTCAAAATCAAATATGTCATGTTGGCTAAAAGCGAGCTCGTCATCATCATCAGTCAACTTCTGAAGCTCTTGCTTTGTTTTCTTGTTTTTATGTGCGTTTATAATTCATCTTTATTGTAGAAATGTAGAGGATACAAAAAACAGAAATACAAATTGGCCCATGTTTCCTGTACCTTACATTTGCGTTATTTACTTGACACTAAGCTGTGCTCTTAGAAATCTGACATCATTAAAATAGTTGGTACTTGAATGACTCCAAGAAGAAAACACTCCATTCTATTTTGGTCTTTTGTTCCTTATCCTTTTTATGCTGTTCAACCTTTCAGAAATAATTAATCTTTCCCTTCCATTCAGCCTTGCTCATTCACATTCTGTATTTCATATTTTATGTCATCTGGGTTTTATCACATTTTGTGATTCTGTTTGTTGTTTTTGCATTTTGCCAGGCATTATGGGCACCCTGCAGCACCCTGGGGTTCTGGTTCACAGAGTCGCTCAAGCAGAACCAGCAGTTCCAGGCTTGGTTGTTTGAGGGGTGGACATGGATGACAGGATTCGTCATTCTACAGGGGTTTTTGACAGTCACAAGACAGGTACACACGGCATCAAGCTACTAACTGTACCAACAGGGAGCATGCCAGATGGCACACAGAGGGAGAGGCAGGAACACAGCCACATTTGTGCACACAACGGCACGCATCCACATACACACACGCCACCACACAGAAACATGTTCATGTGCCGACATGCAAGTAAACACACTTTTCTAATGATTCAAAGAGGGATTCAATATGTGCAATTCAACGCTGCATTATCCAGATTCCATGCCAGGTCTAAAGTATGAGTGTTTTGATGTTTTCCGTCGGAAATGGGAATGAGCTCAATATGTTATGCTTTTCAAGGTGAGCAGCTAAATAACATGCGTATGAACATGAGAATAAATCCCTGCGTAAAAGGACACAGGTGCGTTTCACATACGGGAGAGATATATGCATTTTGACATACAAGATGAAGGACCTGTAATATTTTCATCCACAGGTTTCAAGTGAGACTTTTATTTCACACAGGTATGTACAGTATATTTCTTCAGGTTTGGTGCAGGATGTTGGGGAGCTTACAATGTTCTGTGTCTGTGTGTGTGTGTGTCTGTGAGCCAGAACAGTTGAATTAATTTTATTCAGCAGGAGTTGTTTGATTGTTGGGTAATTTCCAATTTTTTCAGTTGCACCTCTATTACAGCCCTATTATCAAAATAGATTTTTTTTTTGTGGGAAAAAAGTTGCCAAATTTCAACTCTGCAAGACTTAAGGTCATTCATTTCCCTTGTGTTGTAATATCACTCACGTCATAGCCTTCAATTGCATATTTGTCCCTGTCCTAAAAGGAGATCAATCAGGCCACCATGAGCTTGTCCCTGGACTGTATGGTGCGCCATAATTAGGTGAATAAGTGGATGAACATCACCCAGCGCCCATAGAATGAGTGTACATCTACAGCCTGTACCTGGAGGCAATCAGCAGACTGCAAACCCAGTCCTCTTTGTGATGACTTTTTTGTTTGTTTGTAAATTTTCACAAAATCATTGAAGTCATAGAACGTGGCAAAAACGTCATGCCTCACTTTCCTTACTTGGATTGTCCAGCCCTTGTCTAGTCTTTATCAGTCTGTCTTTGTGTTCCTTTCCCTCTCAACATTTACATCCCGCACAGTCACTCAGAATGCATGGACGTAACATTTAAATGTCAAGCAAACTAAGTGCTGTTTATTTTGTCTGGGAACAGATTAACAGCAGGATGTGGCATCTTCTTTGCTCTGGATAAGCTCACACCATATTCAGGCCTGAACAAATTAATGATCCAATAACATGCATAATGTCTAAAAAGCCTGCAGTCTGCTGCGCGTGTCTGTGTGTGTTTGTGCAAAGAACACATACTGGGGTCAAAGATGAGTGAATATGAGTAACATATGGTTACTCGTGTCTCCGTATGTGTTGTGGTGCGGTTGCGTAGAGCCTTGAAAACCACCTTCTTTTACGCTATTCTTATAAGTAACAACATATTTTGAAAAGCTGCCTCTTCATTATTACCTTCATTGTGGCATGAAAGTTTAGATTTCTACAAGTGACTTTGGATTTAAAGTGTTTCTTCAACTCTAACCTGTACTTTATTGCAACGCGATTGCGAAATACAACTAATGTCAAGTACAGCTGTATACTAAGGAGTTTGTACTTTGTTAGAATCTTACTGCAGGTGATATCCTGAACTTTACTTTCCCCTGATAAATCGAATCATTATATCTGACCATCTACTCACCAGTGTTATTGGCCAGTGTCAAGTGTGTATCATATTCTAGAGGTGCACAAACGTTAAATCAAAAAGGACTGATTCTGTCCGTTGACAGATCAAGGAAGAGATGAGATGTGACTCATGTAGTTTATTATCACAAAGTCTGAGCTGTGACAGTCTGTCATCATTTGTTTTTTTTTCAGGGATTATGAAATATGAGGCCCAGGTATAAAAAGTGTAAACTCTCCATAGGACTGAAATACATACAAAGTTTAATGAAGTTTTTACAAAAAACACTCATCAAAACATCAAAACACTTTTTTGGTAGTATTTTCTTTTCTTACAAAAGCACCGTACACATTCTAAAGCTACCCTGTACACAGACCAGGCTTGAGTTTCCTAAATTAAAATCACCTTTATCCCTTTTGTTTCCCAGTAACTTTATTGAGTTGACCTTTATGGCTCAGATCTCATTGCTTTCTCTGAAGATTTTCAGTATTGACAGCGATTTAAAAATCAGATCTCTGCGACAAATGCTAATGGCCCCACATGAATATCATTATATATTCATAGTCACTTTTTCTTTTCCTTTTCTAAGACCTATTGGAGATAAATCCAACATTTCGTGCATGAGACAAGGTGTGTACACTTACAGCGTGTTTTCTTATCTGTGTACTTGTTGGAGGGCTATGTGTTTTTAAATTGGGATGGCTGACCTTTGCAACAGCAGCCATGCAATCCAGTAATCCAATTGTTTATATCTTTGTCCTTGTATTTCCTTATACCAGAACCTCCAATTGTGGCCATTTCAAATCTCAAAATATTTGGTTTAATTTAGGGCAGAGAGAGGTAAAATGGCAACCCGTACATCTGCGGAAGCCTAGTTATTGAATTAGCATGCAAACCTCCTTAAATGTTGAAAAGCATTTCCCCAAGATGACTTTACCACCAATGTGTTATCAAATAACGGCACACTAACACCAGTGTCTCATTCTTCTGTTCTCATGAGGAGATCTTTTCTTTTGTCTCATCTTGTGGCCTCGATAACATTTGCCATGCACTTTGTCCACAATTAAT
>OMOW01032168.1:2404-18769 GCA_900312555.1 Lamprogrammus exutus
AGATTCCGATCTGTGACTGGAGTTCAGACGTGTGCTCTTCCGATCTAATGAAGACTTGTTTGTGCTTTGGTGTTTTCCCTTTACATCTGATTTTTTTACTTCATCTTCAGCAGTTATGGTGTCTGTACTGCCACGTGACATTGAACTTGGTGTTTGAGGGGGCGCCTCTTTTTTCTCTGGTATGTTAAGTAAGGATCTCATTTTCTTGGAACTCTTCTTTAGGAAATGCTGAGAGCCTATGTTATTGGATGTAACCATCACATCCATGCTATTCACATCCAGGGCTGCTGCAGACACTGTTCTAGAAGGTTCCTGCCAATTGGCAGGAGGTGGGCACTTTGTGTCTGTAATGCTCTTTACATCAAAATGAGACAAAGATCTCTGATCCTCATTCAGATTTAATCCATGCCCCCCATTCTGTACATTGATCCTTGTAGTGATTCTATTTTCTTGTCTCCTGGGTGAAATCCCTCCGTACATGTGGCCTGAGGAGTCATATTCGGTGTTTGATTTTGGGTCTGCGACACTGTGCCTCTTGTGCCAGCTCTCTGTCAGTATGTCAGGATGGTTCATCATTAGTCCCCCTTTAGTTCTGCCCAGGGTGCCATATGCAGGCTGGTAAGCATTTCTTCCTAGACCATAGCTTGCATTATTCCAAGCATCATCCAAAATCTGCAGGCTCCGTCTCTTTAAAATACTTTCTTCAGTATTTAATCTATTTTCAGCTGCTGCCAGTGGATTCCACTGCATTGATGAATATTGTAAAGTGGTGTTTGGTAATGCAGAGGGATTTGTCTCGCAAATACCTGTGTAGGAGTCATTTATATGTGCATTTTCCTCAAAATGCTCAGGAATAGCAGACCTAAAGGCAAGGGAAGACCTCATTCTGGTGTGCATGAAGGAGTTACCTTTGTCTGGTGGTTCAAACTGGTCTAAGTAGTCACAGGAGTTTCTCAGTGGGACATCAGGGTTTTTGAGGTAGGACTCAATCCTCCATGAGCGCATGAAGGATTTGGATGTACTATCCAATTTTGGCATGTTCTGCTGCATGGGGAGAGCCTGTTTGTCAGTGCCATGTAACGACTGTCGCATGTTTTGACCCCTGTATATTGGTGGCATTTGGGAATAATTGTCCATGCTGTAGTTGTTCCCCATATCCCTTGGGATATTCCAGTTGCTTGCTCTGTGCCGGATGTTCTGTGGAATACAGCCATCTTGTCTCTCCCCAGCATAGCTGTGTCTTTTCAAGTAGTCCATTGTCACTGTAGACTGGACGTTTGGAATCTGGAGCTGAAAATCGAGCTCATCCTCAATAAAGGGCCTGTGGTCAAGAGGCTCTCCTTCATGAAACCTCTCTTCTATGTCTCTCATGCCTTGTTGCCTCTCACACGTCTTCCGATAGACTGTGTCCATAGTATGCCTCAAGCGGTCCCCCCTTTCAATGTTTTTGGTAGAATGAGGGGCATATTTTGGCAAAATCTGTCCTCCGTGTGGGCCATTGTGTTGTAATAAACCCTCTGGGGGACACAGTTCCGGTGGCACAGTTGACCGGGCATAGAGGGTACGGAACTCCTCGTCATAGGACCCCACTAAATGACCTGTTATGACCTGAACCATGCTCAGATTGATCTTCTCAAATGACCATGTAAAGCTGTGAACAAACAGAAATTTGAATACCTATTAGTTCAAAGAATGAGGAATGAAAGAAAACTTGATGAAAAACACATAATGGATTTCTTGATATTCTTGATTTTTGATGTACCACTGGGTATTTTGTTGTACTGTGTGCTGAAATCTCCATTCTCTATGAATGTTTACATGTTATTAGATGTTTTTCTATAGAAATCTGATTTTTGCCTGTGCACAGTTTGGTTACAAAATGGCTTCACTGCTGAAAAATGACAGCTATTCTACAGAAATTAATTTTATAGCCCTTTGCTTTGTGAATGTATTTAGTGCACACATCAATGCTGAGAGAACAGCACAGCTTTTACTGCAATTTTATTTACCTGTAGGAGCCATAGACTACTGTTTGGCAGTCAACTAAAAGAAACCTCTGCTCCATTACCCCATGAAATTTAGCTCCTGATCGACAGAGGTAATCCTGACCTTTCACAGTGCGCACCCTCATGTTCTGAAGAAAGAAAGGAAGGAAAACGTTAGCTTGTTGGGAAAAAAAAAAAGATGAAAGAATCTGTATCTCTAGAAATTCTCATCACGTCTGTCTCCCTTTTAGCCTAGAGCAAACAGTGTGTCACGGAGAGCAGATTACAGATTGAAGTTTTTCTACACATTCAATGCAGTTTTTGACAGGCAGAGATGTTAGTGGTTGGCATTTTATATTCACTTAATTTCAAGAAGAGAAAAGAGTGTGTTTGAATCCTTTGCATTTATTAACCAGATAGTCCATCATCTAAACATGAAAAATGGTTTGGAAATTGAAGACTTTTCTTTAAAAATGAATACAAAATTGTACTAGGTGTTATTATTTTGGCCATAGGCAAAATGTAACTGTACAAATGCCACTGGCTTACATTCCTAAGATAAAGGAAATATAAAGCAGCTGTCAATTTGCTCTAAATAATTTCAATTTGTGCCATTTTCAGCTTTGTGTGACAAATGCTACGGCAACAAAATACATGTTTCGGTCATTGTGCAAAATGTGTAACTGTGATGAGCAAATCAAGTATGAATCAGATTTTATTTTCATGGTTAAAAATTCTGTTGAAATACTTAAAGGTCTTGACATCTACACAGATTTATGGGCTTCTTACCCTGAGCTGTTGGATTTTTATGTCTTGACTTTCTGCCATTGCCAGGAAACTTTTCAAATGGAAATCATTCAAAAGTATATAGACTGCGACGCCGCGTCTCGAGGCATCGACAGCTTCACTGAATATATCTGCATCGGTGAATGTGTCCATCACAATGGCAATGACCTGTGAATGAATTGACACCAGTTAACGGAAATGTGGAGTAAGTTACTTTGACGTAACATGCACAAGCAGTGAGATTAGTCAGTGTGACTTTACTATAGAGGAAAACAGAGACATTGAACTACTGTTGGATTTAGAATTACACATTTAATGATTTTTAGTCATTTTTTGTCACTGATGGAAGAGCTTTAGAGTTTGAAGAGATTATATTGAAGATTTATCGTTTCAGTGAGGCAGTCAGTGTAGATAGTGTGCCTTCTGATAATATGCAACTACGACATACAAACTGTATTATGGTGAAACTCCATATTGATGTTTTGTAGTCAGACTATGTCATGTTTCTTTTTTTGGTGAAAGATGCTCTAAAATGACATCTATCTTAATGTCTTTCTTTATTAAAGTCAAAGTCAAATTTATTTGCATAGCCTAATATAACACACAATGTCTCAAAGGGCTTTACAGGCCCACAACAACAGACGGTTCCCAACCGATTCCAGAGCTCTCTAGAAAGACAAGAGAAAACTCTCAAAAACCTTAATGTATAAGGAAAAGGAAGGGACCTTGGGAGAAGCAATTCAAAGAGAGATTCCCTCTCCTCAAACGGCCAGGTCTGCAATAGTAACCGCAGGTGTGAAAAATACAATAATGCAGCAAGAGATGAATAACATAAATCCTGAGAGAGAGAGAGATAGAGATAGAGAGAGAGAGAGAGAGAGACCTTTAAGAGAGTCCTTGGAGAGTATCTTTATCTTAATCTTAATCAATCTTAATGGGAATGATTGACATTATTAGTCATCCAGCAAAGAGTACATTTAAATAATAATTTTTGATCGTCCAAACCTGCTTTTCTATTGCTAAGGAGACATTCCAGAGGTTGAGATATTTTTTCCTATTCTATTTGGACCACTTTACACTACAACAAAGGAAAAAGTCTATTTAAAGTCTGGACCTTTTTCTGTAAGAGTGGTGACTGATGTTTTTACTCCAGAGCTTCCTACTATTTGCAGTGCAATTTAAGATCCACTGCAACCACAATTCTGAGCTATAAAACCCGTTTATGATTCATGATCAAATTGTCAGAGAACTACTTATTGCTTTATACACAATATGACTATATTGTCTACAATTCCAAAATATGGTTCCCACACAGTCTTTTCTCGTGATTCTAAGCTGCAAAACCAGTTTGACCTCAACAGCCTGTACAGACACTCCTCTCCACTGAAAGACATGAGATGAACAAAGATCTGTGGAACTGTTTGAGGTGGGGAAGTTCTTGCAACATACTTTTGAACAGAAGACTACAGCTCTTACATCTGTGGAGAGTCAGCCTGAGTCATTGAAATGTCCCGAAGACGGCTTACATCAGTCTAAACATTACATACTGTGATCGAACCTGGCTAAGATATGTTTACCTTTCTTGCATCCTGGATGTGTTTACAAATCACGCCTTTAATCGTGGGGCTGTTTTGTCTCGGTGGATGAAAAAGCACATTGATATTTGTCTGTAGTGTGTAGTCATGCAGGGCTTCTGGCCATCCTAAATCTAAATCTGGGGTCTCCACATCTGAGTGCATGGGCCAGTATGTCCCTGAGGATGACTGACTGTCCAAAGCGTCAATGATCTCCTCGGTGTGATTGCCAGGTAGGGGTTTTTCCACATTAGCAGTGATGAAAAGGAGCTCTTCCTCAGAGAGGAAGCTCCCCATACGTTCTCCTTTGAGGAACTCATGATAACTGTCTCTGCCACTGTTCACAAGGTGATCGATGGCCAGGCGATACGATTCCTTATAGTGAGGCCGGATACAATCCTCTGGCTTGAACTCTTCCTTCAAGGAGGACAATGATGAAAATTGTAGAGACTCCATTATTCCAGAGTGCTTCAGTAGGGCCTGTCATAGTAGAAATTAATGGCATGATAAGTCAGTCAACAGAAAGTAATCACACTTTTCATTCTGAGATGGTAGGAAATGCTGTAAAAATGTTGTCTGTTCCATGATGATGAGTCAAAACTAAAGTAGAGAACATTCTATTTGTACTCACCATCCTACTGTTACCAGCTGCCAAAAAAATCAAAACAGAGGATTGGGAAGCCCTGTCAATCCCTCATTTGATTGGTAGCTCTTTTGATTAACCGACAAACCACATCATGAAAACTGACTCATCATCATAAGATGCTAAACCTGTTCACCGTCATGATGCTGGGATTAACAGCCTTTGCCTGAGGGGAAGATGTGACAGCGTCACCAGTGTCCATACAGTGTTGGGGTGAATATCCAGTAAACATTTAACTCCACCAAGGAGGATGAGTCATAACTGGAGGACTATTCGGCCTTGGCGGAGGTATGTGCTCAAAGTGTCTTCTAGTTGATATCTGTGGTGCATACATTTCTTTCCAAACAATCAGTCATTATTGCCAAAACCAGTAGTGACATCCTAACACAGCTGATAAAGTCACAGGGCGAGCAGTCATGCACACAAAGCAACAGATATCACCAGAGCCTAGACAGGAAGTCAGCACCCATTTAACTGTGACCACAAGCTTTCCATAACCTTGAGCGCTTGGCTTTAGTTGCCTGATATGAATCACTTCACCTTCACATTTATTAACCACAGTGCCTTTCACACCAAATTACCATTTTGGTGTTGTAACAGTATTGTTAAAAAGTTTTAAGCTCCTACTACCCAAATACAAATACAAGCTTTTCCCATCCCTGTAATGGCAAACTAAACTAAACTAAACTAAACATTATTTCTTCATGTTGTGTGAAACGTAAGGTTGAAAACTGCCTCATGATTAATGACACTGATAATGAACATATTCTCTGTTGTATATAAGTATAATCTTTAGAAGACAGGGTTAACCACAAGACCACATGTTGGGCCATTTTGGGGCCCACTTTAACGTTGGGATTTTAAAAGATCATTTATAAAAACAGAATTGAAGACCGATAATAAAAAGATATTCAGTCTGTTGCACGGTTTATCAAGAGTCAAATAAATTGTAGGTTTATGAATGAATGAATCCGTATATTGCTGTAGGCATGCATAGATATCTCATAGTTCAACTTTTGGTCAACTTTCAGTTTTACACGTGGCCTCATAACTTTTAACAAACAACACTGAATGATCTCAAAAAAATCAAATCAAATCAAAGATGCTCGTCTTAGTTCTTGACTTTGTAGAGATTCAGTCTTCATGTGATGGTAGTGATACAGCATGTTTGTTATCTGTCATACCTGAAACGTCACAACATTAATAGGTATTTAAGAGCATTAATGTACGTTTAACCAGAGAGAGACTTCAATTAAACAGAATTTTAAATGAAACAGTCTTTCAGTGCATTTTCTATAGGACTCTATACTAATGTGGCATTGTACATCCAGTCATGAAATCATTCATTCTGTATTTTGTATTCATATAGAGCCCACAATAAATTGTCTCGTGACATTGACAGGTACACTTTCAGTTGGATCCTTTGATGTCAGTATTGACCCTGAAATGTTTGCCTTTCTGTAACAGCACTAACTGTAACTCAAACATTTATCAGCTCACAAGTTATCAACTCATATTTTTTTATACACTACACTGTACATCATAAACTTGTACACACAGCATATTATTTATATCATCACCAATCTTCCATTAATGAAATTATTAATTTGAAAGTGAGGCTTGATATTCTCCTCAACAAGCATGAAGTACTTCTTGTTAACAAGTTCAAGCATCTTATCCAAGTCACAACTGTATTAGCTTCTACAAGAGTAACTTACATTTAGATTGTGAATTCTGTGAAAGTCCTCGTGAGTATTCCCAAACTATCCCAACTGGATATTGTTGACATAATCAGTCTATGCTGAGTGGTTGTGGAGGCCAGTGTCTGCCAGCTGGAAGAAACAAAGACAGGGAGGTGTCTGAACACGACAAGCAGTCTGCAGATGGAGGGTGTGGATTCCAGTTTTGACATGCAAATAACTCCCGCTTGAAACTTGCTCACAGGCAACCATAAACCTGTTTGAGTTATTTAACCACTCCCCTTCTTTCTTCTGCTATTCAAAGTTCACACTGCTGCTTAACAGAGATAATGACAGATGTAAAAAGGTTTCAGAATTGAATGACTTCAGCATTCATCCCCGATAATGGAACTGGCCTGCAATACAGTGTTTTATCTTTTGCTGTGCATTTACACAAATCGAAACAACAAAGTGCGATTCGCTTAGTAACTCTTTCACTGTATAACTGCGCTGTTCCTGTGGACATCAGTGTGAGGCAATAAACAGTTATAAAACACACATATGAGCTTCACACTACAAAACTTTCTCAGTGACAGCAACTATGAATTCTCAAATTAACCAACTTAAAGTCCCAGCAAATTAGAGATAATAGAGTTGTGTGTGGGAGAATGAATATGAATTATTACTTTTCCTAACCAGGAGTTTATATTATGTTAAATTTCTTTCATCTTCTGACTTTATATTACCTCAAAGGTTGCTTATAAGTCATAGTGGAGTAATACAAACTGTGGTATTAGAGATTTTATTTTCAGGTGATATATTTCAAAGATTCCCTGAGGATGGACTTGAAATAATGCTGAGGGTTTATTAAGTTGTTGTTTCAAACACATCTATTTGTTATATCTTGTGTTGCACCTTTGTTTGGTCTGGTCTGGTCAGCTCATGCGTGAGAGTCTCTTGAGAAACTGGTTCATTACATTGCAGGACATTCCTAGCAGGGACAATTGCAGAAACGAGTCAAACTAAGTCAGAGATGCACGAACAGGATTAGTGTCCAGATATGATTGATAAAAGACCTCCGTGATCAAGATCAAATGAGAATATGTTTGTCTACTTTTGTTTTCACTTTGCATTTCAGAGAGAGAAACAGTGGATTAAGTGCCGATTATTTTTGTTACTCTCTTCCTTCGTATTTCAATACATACATATATCCTGTGGGAAAGATTTGCTCTGACATTCATGATGTACATCTATTCATAACACTGTATGAGTATTGTCAGGTAAAAGCTCAGGAAATGCTTCAATAACTGACATTCATTTATCAAAGGAATGTAGCCTTTATCCCTGAAATGAACAAAATACAACAGATGTTCAAATCTTGAACTCTGAATTTTACTCAGTACTAAAAACAGTTCAATGTAAATATGAATCAAAACCTCAAAATAATGCGTACACACTGCAAACATTCCTGAATACCAGCAAATATAATTATAAAATGTAACATCTGTGCAGGATCACAAGCATGTGACATTAAACACTAAACAACACGTGTGACCTACTGTAGATTATACAGTGCAAGTGATAATTACCTTACATGGACATGTAGTGCATGAGTGTGTGTTTCACCTCTCTGACTGGTGTTGAAGCTGCTGGAATAGTGATTGTGTAGAACAACAGCCTGCGTGAACAGGCCACCAAAACTTTGTTTAGACAACTTACAGCACTTTTAACCCTTGTGTGGTCAAATATTCAGAGCTAGATCTTATCCACCATCACATCCACAGCATTCCTTAGGTCAATCCAGTTTTGCATGTCCATTCCCAGAGGCACTAAATGACATTTGACCAGATGAGCAGTCCTTCAGTGGCTGCAGCCTACACCTCACCCCCGATGCCTGCACATGCAAATACACGACACAGATGGTGACACAGTGACAAGGAAGCCTCTCACTTTCCAAGCACTGTGGAAGGATCCAAAACAGAATTCTGATGCTTCCTACAGTGGAAAAAATGAGGAGTTCATTTGCACAAGAAAAAAGTTTTTATAAAATGGTAAAAATCACATGATTTAAAATTGATTGATATGACCTGAAATGCAGCATGAGAATATGCCTTTAAAATTTCATTAAAATGGTGGTTATCTGTTTTTGCAAATGAACTCACTATTCTCACAACAGCCTTTCATCATCAGCTGTCCTTCTTATTACCTCCACCAAGGATGTTTTGTTTTCTCCTGTATCTGTCCAATGGCTGCTTAGTTGTTTTGTTGGTTTGTTGCAGGATTGCCTGACAAGTTCTGAACTGATATTGACAAAAAGAGCACAATTTTAGAATTGTGTTTTAAAATTGTAAAACACAATTTTAGCACTGATCTAGATTCAGGGGCTGATCCAGGATTTTTATTTATTTATTTATTTATTTATTCCTAGAGAGATACAGTGCTTTTCCCTGTTTTTGTCAGTTTCTTCAAAAGTAATACGCCAATCTCAATGAAAAAGTCTGGCATATTCATCCCATGAAAACAGTAGGTGCAATGTGGTCCAGATGTGAATGCATGTTTAAAAAGAATTGTTTGTCATTACATATAAAGCAATTAAATCCATTTTTATTGTAGTTGATCGTCTATTCTTTTCTTTGGGGCAGTGTGGTTGCATCTGTTGCCTCACAGTAAGAAGGTACTTGGTTTCAAGTTAAGAGTGTCACCATAGAAGTGAGAATCAATTTTAAAAACCCTATGTTACTATAGAAAGACAGGTTTTGTCATGGCTTGTTTGGCCTTGGAAGAGGCATGTGTTCAAGTACATCTTGTATTTTAAGATGTACTGATCAGACACTGAGGGGATGAGAGAGATTCACTCAATAGTCTGGTTGTCAAAGTCACTGCATGGTTTGAGATGCTAATGAAACAATCCGTAATTATTAAGTTGAAGTATTGTTATTGAGAGATTATTAAAAGATCAATGAATAGATTGTCATCAATTATTAATCTCTCACACTGTAGTCTGCATTTCCCTTTTGTTCTTTCATCAATAATTACAAGTCAGTATTATATGAAAGATCATTTCTTCTTTTCTCGCCATTGTTTTGAGATGAAGACAGGAAATGAAATGCTTTTCATCACTATTTTCATAACGTACTGATTGAGAAGTAGGTCAATGCTACAAAATTAATTTGTACAAGCAGATAGTTTGTCATAATTACATCATTTTTTTTCCTGTGGCCCCCAACCAAGTTACTCATCATGATGATTTGGGCTCAGAGGATCCTATGTTAATGCTGTTGTGGTTTTCTGTCACACAATGCATGATATGTAATATGCATAGGCAGAGATTCTGTCCGTAAGCCTGAAACACTTCAAGTAGCTCTTCAGTGTTTCACTTGAAAACAGGCCATGAAGAACAAGATATCTGCACTATTGTTCAGTTGTTCCTAGAAAATGGGTGTGTGTAGATTAAGTTAGGTATGCACTTGGTCACACAGAGTTTCTCACCCTCAAGCTGCAACACTGTGAGTTACCTTTTGTGACACCCAATCCCTGCTGCATGTAGTCATCATGATCGGTTACACTGAGTGTTCTTGGCTCCTGCTGGCTTTAATGTGGGCAAGTCTGAGCAAGTGACATGCTGTCATGCAGAGCTTGTAATCAACTAAATGCAGGGTTTTAGTGCTAAATGACATTTTGATGAACATCATGAACATTACCATCTTTTATTTTGAAATATCTTTTGAGTTTACACATAATCAGTTCTCATCAGTTTCTGTGAGAAATACAGCTGACATATCATTCATATGCATTTATTTCAGTTTTTCTGTACATTTACATACATGATACAAAACTGCACACTATAATAGTGTATGAAATGAGGGTTACATAATAGCATGTTCCATTTAAGGGTGACATCTACGGTGTCAGCTGAAGTAAATGATAGGTTTAAATATAAGTCCCGGATCTTTGAATCTCTTGACTGAGTCGCACATTTCAAACACGGGTAGCCCCGAAAGCTGTTAAGCCTGTTTAATACAGACGGTGGAATATTGGGTGGTTTGTATCTTATGGAGGATTCTGCTCTGTAGAAAAAGAACATAACATCTACATATAGCAAGAAGAAATCCTCATTTAGAATGGCGTCCAACAAAAAGAAAACAGAACCAACCAAACTACTGCTTCTACTTGATGGTAAAAGCTCATATCTGACAGAGTAGCATTGAATTAATGGATAGAATAAATACGATCACTGAATACAGAGCACTTCACAATCAATATTCACAGGATCTAAAATCAGTAATTTAAAATGGTTCAGTGGTCGCAGAGAGCTCTCATTTAGGGTGGTTTGTTCGTTCTAAGGTCATTCTTTCACTTTCAGCTCTATGTGGTGGAATATGGAGTCTATACTGTGACTGATTAATACCGCTGATGGTCACGCCTCACAGCTAAAGACGGCCAGCCAACTTTAGGATACAAGACAGTGCGGTGTGTGGTTTATAGCTGCCGCCAGCGATAACTCTTAGTGCCGAGTGATAAACGGCGGCCAGAGGTTTAAATGTGATGGCAGCCGATTGACAACATAACCAGAACACAGATAAGAAAACAGATTTAACTATTTCCTTCCTGTCAACATTGTAGGCTGTGAAAAGGTTTTCCAAAAAGATTCAAAATGGCAGAAAATCAGTCAGTGGAAATTGTTGTTGGCCAACTTGCGTGGATGCGGACAGACCCAAGGAATGCTGGGGAAAAATAAGGTGTTTTGTTTTGTTTTTGTCTGAGTAGTGGGTGAGTATCTCTTAAGTTTGGTTGTTGTAGCTTTTACTGTGTCTGAGATGGGACAGCCTCAGAAAACAAAACAAAATGGCACAAAACTCTCTCGCTCTCAGACACTTTCTTCTTACCCTGTGACACCCACAGCTTTCTGCCATTTTTTAATTTGTCATCCTGGGTGACGTTATTCCACCTGTTGCCCCGGGCACAACACTTCATTTTCGGCTGAGCTTTTTAGGTCAACCAAGCTTTATTCTCCCTTGGGGTGTCCATGAGATTGCCTGCTACATCAGCAGTGTTGAGGATTGCAGGAGATGCAGCTCATTTTGATACAATGTAGCTTTTCCAATAACTAAGTAGCTGTGTAGCTTGGTGGTGTACCAGTTGCTGATCTTTATTCAAAACACACTGCTACTGGCTACTCCCTTGGACATGTCCCAGGATGCATCACTTTTGCTTGCTTAGCCTTATGGGAAATGCAGTCAATATGAACAGAATTCACAGGAGTATTTTCCGCGATTCCATGAATTCAATGATTTGTGACAAAATCAGCCATTTTTTGTTTTGTTTTGTTGTAACCTTACTCATTTTCAGACATATAAATCAGTTTGTGCTCCTGGTTTACAAATGAATAGGCTAACAGGTCATTAGTAATTGTACAACAATACATTTTTGAAGTAACTCTCCCAACCCTGTATAGTCGTATAATAGTCAATTAAGCATTAACCAATGTACGTATCTTGCAATGAGGCTGGAGCCTCTCTACCCCTCGATGTAAGGCAAGCCAGAGAGCTGAGAGTGTTGACATAATTATTTAAAACCATTGCCTTTTTGTGTTAAACTGGCATGCTTCAAGCCCTGTCACTGTGTGTGTCTGTGTGTGTGTTACAATGACCAATAACAAGGGGAAGCTTTTAAACGGTTTAATGCACTGACATAAATAAAAAGCCACTGTCACTGTCACGCTGGCTGCAGAACCATTCAAGATGTCATAGCGCTGATTTGATATTCATGGTTTGTTTATGGTGTGACATCATGAGTCCAACGTGCTTTTGAACAACAGTAGACACTGAAAGCAGCAATCACCTGCAATATTTTAACTCTTGTTTTTGCAAGAACCTTCATCAGGCTGAGTAGGCCTCTCTGTGTGGATTACTCATCAGATGGAACATCAGTGAAGTGTGATCAAATGATCACTCTGTTGCACTCCTGCTCTGCAACAGAACACACATCCTGTATTCTCTTTGACAGCGCACACCCAGGAATAACCTTTTTTTCTCGTACACTTACTGTCCAGCTCATGCCTGCATCCAGCAGTAGCTCATATCATCATTGATACAGAAACAATCATGCACCTGAAAGATATAAAACTTCTGACATAATGGTCGGGAAATTAAGAAAGCCAAGAGAAGATCTACAAAATCTTTTTTTGTATTGTTTTCCATCCATAACAAGACTGTTTTCTTGAGATCTGGAGAAAAGAGGTCTTGATCTAGAATAAGGTCTTGTTATCTCAGGAAAACAATTTAAAAACAATAATGATACCGCACATCCTCGGCTTGCGTAGGAAATTAAGTAGTTCACAGAGCAAGTAAAAACATTACAATATTATTTCTGTGGAGGCAAATGATTGTTTACTTTATATACTAAAATTATGTTTATCAATCAACATATGTGTTTTCATATTTGTTAATTTAGCGGCATGTAAAAAAACGAATTATATCGGTTTGTGTCATCATTCCTCCATAATTCAACATACACATAACTTGAAAAAATATTGAATTTGGCCCACGCCATCGCTGAAATTCTTAATTATTATCTAAACCCCATCTCATGTCTCTGCTGTAATGTTTTACATTATTAACAGGTATATTAAACCACTGTTGTCAACTGCAGATTTAAATTTCTTGTACGAACTATTCGTTAGTTGGAATACAATAAATAACATAAGGCGCTTGCACGTGCCATTTACCTTTCATTCGACGGTCTTTAATACTGAACATGTCTCAGCACTTCTTTTCATTTGAAAAATAACTCTTCTGTTTTTATTTAATGCACTGTGAGAGCTTGACACTGATCATTTTTTAGATATGAGTCTGAAAAGCTTGCATCTGCCCCTCAGTGGGGCTGAAAGACGTTGAAGCGTTTTGCCAGGATCCATCTTTCATTGAATGAGCGCTGTGGTCTTCAGACTCAGTTATCCACAGGTCATCCATGGAGAATGCAGTTCCTCCATCAGGGTTCCTCCCCCCTCTGAGGGTCTGGCCTTTGGGACAATTAAAAAATTTCTGTGTCTCTACAAGAGTCATATTTCTCACCTGAAACACAAAAACAAACATTTGGTAAAAGCTTTGAAGTTAAAGGTTTTGCTGATAGAAAATCCAAAGGAATTTGACAAATTCAACAATTAGGATCTCTCCTTTTTGCAACTGCTTCCGATTTCTGATTCTGAGATTATTGTGAAAGCTCTCAAACTCGTGTCCCTAAAGGCTCCGTGTGTGTGTGAATATGTTGCTATCATTCTACTTATTAAACCTCCGAAGGACTAAGGGGAGGCCATCGTAGGCAAAGTTTGTCCTGTACAAAATACAACAATACGACACACGTTGTGCTCATCCACCCCCAAGGTCAGTACTGATGGATACTGGATTTTTGTGTAAAAGTTGTTGAAAAGGAAAAACAACATAAAATTCTATTTTGTTGACAAAATTAAATGAAACAGACCCTGCTTTTTGTTTCACAGTCAGAAAAATCCAGTGAACGGAAGGTATATGGGCCCTTTGTGAATCAGCATCTCGATATCTGCGGTCAAAATTCAGCTAACATTTAGGGGCTGTCGTTTATTGTGTTCCATTCTAGCATATTTTTCCCAGTCAATGGAGGCTGCGTTTCTAAATGTAAATGTGAATTTGGATTGCCTTTTTTCTGAAAATGCTGAGCCCTCCTTGGCAGCATGGAGACCCACTTAGAGAAGAAGCAGGCTAAAATGCAGAGAAAACATCAAGGGATGGGTGACAAGCATTGCTGCTTTCAGCAAATGGCTCAACAGTCTCCGCTTGGGGAAGAAAGCCTATGTGGTAAACTTACACCAACTTTCAACCCTATCTGGATTTGACCTGTAAATATGAGTGAAATACAGATTTTGTTGAGGCATGAAACACAGGCATAGTGGGTCATTCTTAAATCACATCAGGTCCCCATATGAACTTACGCCCTATTCACATGGGAGTGTTATTACCAAAGAACCTTATGAGATTTGCAATAATTACAGAGGTCATCTGTGATCTTAATCTTGTAATTTGCAAAGTTAAAGTTCTGCGGCAAATTTTCCACCATATTTTGCAAAACGCAGAGGTGCAAATGCAAATCAAAATGTTGAAAAATCAAAAAATTGACAAAAATGTTTGCACTACCTCATATAACTCACACTAATCCATACTGTTATTAAGATATGAAATGAGCATCACACAAAGCAAGTTCACGCAGGAAACTGTGTATGTGTGTGTGTGTGTGTGTCTTCAGTGGGCTCCACTGAACTAGACTCATCACATCACCCAGTGATTTCCACACACACATTCTATCAAGTCTATCAAGCTGTCTGCATTGCTATACTTCTCCATAGCTGCGGGGCACGAGTAGTCACTTACAGCATTCACATCAAAATATATGACAGGTTCCATATAGGGACATCTGCAGTGGGATCTCCTGGCGAGATCACGTGCTCCACACTGACATTCTTGCCAAAACAAGCTGCATGAGTATAGAGGCCATGATCACAGGGCTTTTCAAATTGCCAATCCCGTTTGTAATTACATGTAACAAACAGCATAGATTTTCATATATATGTAGTATTTTATTCTTTGCATTCTCTAGGATATTGACTACTCCATATGTTAGTGGATGTGCAATACAGTATTTAATCTTAATTGTTTACACTCTGTTGCTCAGGGTTTAACAATTATACAGTTTTTACATTTGCAACAAGCATTTCTCATTACTGGAGTCCCTTTTTCATAACTCTTTGCTCAGTCAGCACAGCAGCAGTCTGTGTGGATTAAACTGTAGATCGTTTTACATTGCTTGGGCACAAAATGACCACAATTTCCCAAATTCAGGGATTCTTTTCCCACTCAGACTCCACCACTGGCAAAACTTCACTTATTTAGAGACGATTTTGCACATGCTTACACACGGTTTTCAAAATTTTCAAAACTACTACAATTTTGTGACCTTAGTATTATAAAGTTCTATCTGCCCTCAGACCCATTTTGAGATACAGGGGAGTATATAAAGCTGAACTTAAGACTCTTAAAAATATCAAACCCATAAATATTGTAGCGGCCGGGACTGCCATTGCCGCAAAGGCTCATGGGACTGTTAATGTCCGTGTTTAGAATAGAAAGTTAAGTTGTTGTTTTGCAATGTCGTGCGTTCACATATGGACTGAGTTATGTTGCTTTATGTTTGTGGGGCTGGGGCATTTTAAGTTGAGTGTTTTCATGTGCATTTTGTGTTAGGTTAGGATGGCCACCGTAAATGAGGTGAGCGGTGTGATTAGAGACGTCTCAGCCATTTTCCATGTAAACTGTTGTCAAAGCTTACAATGCAAGTTGCAATTATGGGCACTCCCACAGTCATGTGTTGTATGAGACGTAGACTGTGCTGTATAACTTTAAATCTCTGTCTCATTGTCAGTCTTCCACGCAAGCTCGCCACAGTATGAAAATACAACGATAACATCTGCAGGGATAAAATGTATTGTAAATTATGTTAATGTGCTTACATCATGTTGAGCAAAATGCCAGATATAGAAAAAACGATGATAATAACAACAATAATAACCACAACACTTATTATTATTGCTGTTATTATTATTATTATTATCATTATTATTATTATTATTATTATTATTTACAATTCTACAATAACAATGTTGAAATGTA
>OMOW01032217.1:0-14414 GCA_900312555.1 Lamprogrammus exutus
GAAGTCTGCAGTGTAGAGGGTGAAGAGGAACGGAGCCAGAACCGTTCCCTGCGGGGCCCCCGTACTGCAGATGACCGTGTCGGACACACAGTCCCGTGTCCTCACATACTGTGGACGGTTGGTGAGGTTGTCCAAAAATGTTGAAATGATCTAGACATTTCTGCTAAACTTGTACACACTAAAGGCCAAGGAGTCCTTCAGAGAGGGTAGATTTTTATTCAGATCAGTCTAGACAAAGAGAAGCTGAGCCAGCACAGTGATATCAGATAATAACAAAGGAGAAGACACCTGATGATTACATTTCCATTGTGATTAGAATTAAATGAGAGTGAAGAGATTAAAGTAAATGATTAAAGTGAGCGATAAAGAGTTTTTCTTTCATTCAGCTGCTGCTCAATAAATGACTGACAGACCCAGAACAAAACAAGACTCAGTGCGTAGCTTCTCTCTCCTTCTTTTCCTCAGCATACAGAGCTGTTGTTCCAGAGGTATCAGTGCACTTTCATCCATACTCTGGAGCTGGGCCGGGAGCTCTTCTCCATGGGGGATGAAGAGACCCAGACTCAGATCCAGACAGATCTAGGCACCCTGCAGGAGGAGTGGGACAACCTCCACAGCCTGCTGGGGAGGAGGATGGACCTAACGGATGCCATCGTCAAGGTCAGTCAGTGGAAACTTGTGACTGATGCTGGTTTTGGAGCATTAAGATGTTTAAGACCCCTGGGTTTTACAGTTCTTAACTCTTTTGTCTGGCAGACTTTTTGATCCATTTGAGTCTCAGTAGGGAGAGCCACACTAATAAGACACATTACTGAACAATA
Organism: Lamprogrammus exutus; assembly: GCA_900312555.1. Taxonomy (NCBI): domain Eukaryota; kingdom Metazoa; phylum Chordata; class Actinopteri; order Ophidiiformes; family Ophidiidae; genus Lamprogrammus; species Lamprogrammus exutus. Next base: position 822 of record OMOW01032217.1, read on the forward strand.
GCAAAGTCTCCCATGATCCCCTGCTCTGTGAAGGTGTATGCAGGTGGCTCCTGCTGCTGCTCTGTGGAGTGTTCTGTAGATCTAATGCATCAGTGTCATGAGAGCAGCGGGGTAAAAAGGAAAAAAGGAAGACCCAGTTTATTGTTAGATAGTTCAGAAAAAGTGTGCAGGACATTTAGTTGTAGAAATGGGCTTCAGGTGATGACAGATGACAAAACAGAGGAGTATGGGATGATGTGAAGTTGTAGAGGAAAATCGCACGTATTTGATAACAGCCGGGTTATCTTACCAAGTTCAGAGGGAAAGATGGAAAGTAACCCAGCTCACAATTCATCTGAGAGTAGCAAAGAAGCGTGCAGATAATCCATTATGCACCCAGACTTTGATGATAATAATAGTAATAATAATTCAGGTAACAGTTCAGGTAACTGACAGACATGGGGAAGAAGCTTTTCCTGTGCGGGTTCTGATTCAAGGATTGGAAAAAGTCTGTGGCTAGAGCATGTATGGTCTCGGGTGATGCAGAGGTATCTCCTCAGGCACCGCTTGTGGTAAATATCCTGGATCGCAGGCAGCTGGGAGCTGATGGTGCATTGGGCAGATTTAACTACCAACTGCAGGGCCTTTCGGTCAGAACTGGAACAGTTGTCACTCCACACAGTCACAGTGTCAGTAAGTACGCTTGCTATTGTGCAAATGGCGATGAGAAGTTGGGCCATTGTGTTTATTTCAAGTTAAACTGACACCAGAGTGTTAAAAAAAACTTTTGTGAATGAATACGTATAGATGACGTGTTTGTACTGGAGCACTTACAGCCTATTTTCACCAGTAAAAAAAAATAATGCAATCATGAACACTCAGCAATGTGCAGACAGGAGGTGGGAACAAATTGGGTGACATGTCATTGTACTAATCTAAAACCCTTTTCAAATATTTTATTGGCCATTTCTGACCACATTTGTACCATTTGAACCATTTTCCCATTTCAGTTGTTCATAATGAAATGAATGATGTCAAATTTGCCTTATAATCCTAAAGACACAGAGACGTTTTTATGGCCCTGTGACTTTGCAGAGGTCCATCATTACTTTTGTAAAGAGAAATGCAAATGAAAATAAATTTTTAGTTTGAATGAGAAAAGAAGTTAACTCTGCTCTTTTGTCCGTTTTTTCTTCTTTTAGTAATCAGTCTGGCAGACACATTGATGTGAAATAAGGCAATTTGTATCTTTAGTTTGTGTCAAGACTTTTCACCAGAGTTACAAGGAATGTGACTTTAATGCAATTTAACACAAAGTTAAGGATATCATTAGACTATTTCTAATACAATATCATCAAATGACCTCTGATACCATGAATGAATGAGTCAATGGTTGAGATGACTGACATTATCTACATCAGTTGTACAGCCTCTATCTTAGACCAGTTATATTGATCATGCTGGTGTTTCTCAAAGTTAAACTCACATTATCATAAACTCAGTCACTTCCTGTTGCGAACACATCATTATTACTCATTTCTGGAAGAACATCACTCTTCCCTTTTTTTTTTGACAAAAAGCTCTAGCAGAAACCCAAGGGGAAAAAAACTGCAGTTTAGTGACTTGCAGAAAGTTCTCAAGGATTATGTTATAATCATACAACTTACAATAAAAGTGATAATCATTTAGTGATGTTTAAATGATACAGAAAAAAAGCAAATATACGTAACATTGATGAGAGACTTCAGGTGTTTGGACTAAAGCATCTGAATCCTCATTCCTCCACCTATCCTCTGTTTGGTCATTGCCTGAGAACAGCCTAATCCAATCTCTTCTAACTAACAAGAGGTAATGTTTAGGAATCAAAAGATAAAGGAATGAGATTACAATCCCATCAGTCTCTCAGCCAGTGTGCTTTGATAAGAATTCACTTCACTGATGGTTTCTGTGTGTCTCAGAATTGGGAGTGCTGCGAGGCCAGATTAGCCAACGGCATGCTGCGGCTGAAGGACGTGAAGACCAGACTCAACAAATCCATGCCAGAATTTGACGATGACCTGCAAAGTGCAGAGAACTTCAGCAAGGTACAGTAAACGGAACACGAAGCACAACACATAGCCACACATACTAAAAAGCCTACAAGACTTTATTCATTGTCTGTGGTGAGATGAGATAGATTTTGAACTTTTTGGCAGAAATGCATGATCATATGTTTGGATTAAAAAGACTGCACAGCAACACAAAAACAGTTTTTGGTGTTTTGTTTGTTATGTTGACCAATCCCCCGTCACAGGAGGACTACATCATCACGACACCACCCACCTTTATGCCATCCGACACATTCCGGCATTGATTCCGGCAATATTAATAGGTTCTCACTCTGGAATCAAATTTTCCGGCATTCCAGCTCTGGCTTACTTTCTCACAAACCGCTTCCCCCCAATTTGCAGGCAAATTGAAGAAGAAGAAAGCTTGTGTGAATGAGGTTTGATGAAATAGAGTAACAAGAGTTTGTGTCTGTCCCATTTTTACCAGATGATGGTGCTAATGTACATTTTGTTGTTTATCAATTACCAATTTACCAAAAGTGGAGGAGGAGGAGATTTAGCCTTTGATGTTGGCATTTCCATGAGGATGGAAAGCAGACATTTACACATGAAAGCTGTGTTTTGGACTTATCTGTCTTGGTGTGGACACTGTCTCAGTCCTTAGGCAATGTGTGATTGTTTCTCTGGAGGGAAATGATTACTCGGCCCTCTAAAGCAGAACTAAGACTGATGTCCTCAAGCAAAGCCAAGTCTGAAAACAGGTTTAACCAACTACAACACAACTCATCCCTTCTGACCATCAGGGCCTTTATCCTCTACCCCTCCCCCTCTCCTCTCACCCCTCCCCCGTCCAGTCCTAGCCCTGTAGGCTGCGGCCCTTAATCCTCTCTTGGGGCGGAGAGAGAGAAAAGAAAAGAGTGACAGAGAGCTGTAGAGAGAGAAAGGGGTTGGTACAGCGATAGAGAGAGACATCAGGGAGAAGCTGTGAGAGTGAACAAGCTGTGGAGGGGGTCCCTGACAGTTTGTTGTGGTGGTCTGTGTGTTATGGTATGCAGGAGAACGAGGACTCCCTGGAGGACTGGGCTGAAAGTCTGACGGAGCTGACCACCATGAAGACGGATCTGTCCCAGTACATCATCACTGACGACGTCCTGCTACTCCAGGAGCAGGTGGAGCAGCTTCACTGCCAGTGGGAGGAACTCTGCCTCAAGGTGAGTCCGCCTGTGTCTTTTCATCCTGCCTTAGGCTAATAAGACATCCCAATCACTCCTCTTACTCTAAAAAAGTTGCCTATTTATGTCTGTGCTATTATTTTACTTTTTCCTAACACTTCTCTGCTGTGACCAGGTCACAGCAGCCTCATCATTAAACTGAGGTGCCGACCCTTGTATTGTTTCATCCACTGAGGAGTTTGTTTCCCATTTGTTTGATTGTTAGTCAGCTGAATATGTCACAAACTGAACAGATTTCATGATATACTGCGTACAATTAGATACGCAGGCCAAGTAACACGTGATAAGTCTTTGTTGCTGAAATTTTAAGGAACTTTGTTATTATTGTGAGACTGAGACAAATTTTGAAAGGGTTTTCTCATAAAGTAGCCCACAAAAGAAAAATGAAAAAAGTTTTAAGTTCAAAACATTTTTTAATCATTCAAAGAATAACTTAAGTTGCCTATCCAGTCTCTGAGTACCTTCTAGTTGTTATTTTTGTTAATTTTATAACTGATTCTCAAACTTAATTAAATGTCTAAAATGTAAATGTTCTCGACCCTGTGGTTCTCTGTTAAATGTGGCAAACCATGAACAAAGACATAGCAACTGGGTCTGTGGTGTCCAGGTTTAGCCGTAAAATTGCTTTGAAATAAATGCATTTAAGGAACATTGTGTCAAGCTGTCACTTGTGCAGAGATGGACAGAAAAAGAGTCACATGTAGCACTGGTAATCAAACCTTTTCTTATGTATTTTGGACCATCGTAAAATCTCCGTTATTCTTGTAGATTCATTCAGACAGGGAAGCCAGGGTGTAGGACTACAGATAGAGGAGAAACCAGAGAACTGTTAGGGCTCACAGTCTAGAAGTACTTTGATGTAGGACCAGGGGACAGATGTTGGTGAAGAGGGAAAAGGAATGCAACAATTCAGTTTCCTTTTTTAAATTAGTGTGTGAAGTTTTTAGAGTCATCTGACATGGTTTTTGGCAACTGTGCCAAAAACAAAATGTAGAGGTTTCTGTATTTTTTATCAGATAACGAAACAATATAAGATATTTCGATTATGGATTTTGGAAATTGAAAACTATGAAACCCATTTTCTGTAAAAACTGAAAGGACAATTGTTATTTTTAGATATATTGTAATGATCGTATACCGTGCTGTGAAATAATCAGTATATTGCTGCTCTACATTTGAATTTATATTGTTTCTTGTTGTTGTCTCTTAGTAATCACTGTCAAAGGGCTAAACCCATTAACTAGGAGTTAAGATAGTAAATCTTTGCTTGTCTTTTCTGGGGGACAACAGGTCTGGGTGGGGTTTGTGAGTGGGGTGAGGGGCCTATTGGGAAATGTGGGAACAGATGGATAAACGAGCAGAAGCCTCAGGAAGAAGAGTGTTTGTATTGAAAATAGTTGGGGTGGAGGGGGGTGGGGGGCGTTACTCTCACTTTCTACTATGTCTGTATGTTCATCAGTGCATGAGTGCATTTGTGCCTTTTCATGGATGGATCAGTGCAGATGCTGTATATGTTTGTTGTTTTCATGTCCATACTAACAGAAACCTTATTTGCCAACTTCCATAAATTTCCTGTAATTTGTCAAGACTAATAACATTTAGGAATACAAGGTCATACATACCGTATGGTTCAAAAACATCACTGTCTTAGCAGCAATGATTCCAGAGTTCAACTTTAACACACCATCTTTACAATCCTCTGTATCTCTCCCCACTGTGCACAATATACTAACACGCTATAGAAATAAAATTTAGTATTATTATTATTATTATATCCAATAAACCAGATGTGTAAAAATGTAAATGTAATGATACTGCTACTGTGCATCTGGGTCTCCCACATATAGATTAGGTGTCAAGCTTAATAAATGTCTGTCTTCATGTCGTCTTTGTCTCAGGTGTCTCTGCGTAAACAGGAGATAGCAGACCGCCTGAACGCCTGGATCATCTTCAACGAGAAGAACAAGGAGCTGTGTGAATGGCTGACGCAAATGGAGAACAAAGTGGCACACAACTCCGACCTCAATATAGAGGAGATGGTGGAGAAACTTAAAAAGGTAGAAAGCTGCACAGTTCTGTCAGTATGTTTACGTTTATGTTAAAATATTAATTATACTCCCATTAAGGCAACGAATCAAAGAATAAAAATGTCATTTAATGCCACAATGTGACTGAAATCAGCATGAAATGAAGTATGCTTAAATCGTGTAACAGATCTAGATTATGTACTTGTAAATCAGTTTATTCAGGCATGTAAACGTCATAATCAGAGTAAGACACCTCCTAGTGCATTTACTCACAAACCGCCGGATCCTATTTTTCTGTCCATACATACATCTTCCTCACATTTTTTTCTTGTGTGTGTGTGTGTGTGTGAGAGAGAGAGAGAGGACTATTTGATTGTCACAGGGGTTCTTCTAAAATGATGAAAGTATATTATATGGGGCAGACAAACTCTGCATCACACAAAAAACATCCCCTACTAGAAATGGGAAAACAGCTTGTTTCCACTCAGTGTTCACAGCATTGTTGCTGCAATGAGAGTAAAGGTGGATCAATGTGTTTTTGCACATGGAAGCATTGTTAAGTTTTTGTCCAGTAAAGGTTGATCAATAGACAATTTTCAAGTTTCATCAACGGTAACATTTTGGAAAAAGTTTCTTTTGAAATAGAAAATGTACCTCAGTATTGCAATTAAAGCTTCATTCATTCATTATCATGTACTACAATTTCCCCTAAAATGTCCAGTTTGTAAAGCCATTCAGTGAACACACAGTGCAATACAAGCTGCACTAAGTTAGGACATGTTTTGGACATGTTGTAGACATGTTTGGCATTGAGACAGACTGTCTAAGCTGTGAATTCTCCCTGATTGTGAAAGAGCCCACAGCTGTTCCTGTCCCAGCAGGTGCATGCCAGTTTGTTTTGTAACAACCCACTGCTCCTTTCATTTGTTATGGTGTGTGACAGAGAGAGAGACAGAGAGAGAGAGTGAGATGATGTGGCGGGTGGAGAATGGTAAAGTTATTGCTGTTGCAGAAACCTAAACTTATTGCCCTATATGTAAAGCCCCACCCCCCACCCTAAAAGGGTCTGAAAAGGCCCTGAGCTTTAAATAAAGTGTTTTGCCCCCCCTGGCACCAAACTCCCTTCACCTCCTGTCACCTCCTTTAGCTTTATTGCTTTTTGGAAAACTTCCAAATCAATCAGATGTTTGCTCAAATTGTACTAAATTATCCAAAGTTCAACATTAGATTTATTGTTGGGTGAAAACCTCATGTCTCCAGAGGAAAATAATTAAGGAAAAGAGAATTGTAGAAGGAAACACACACACGTACAGGATACACTCATAACTCCAGTCTCGCGTTTCCCATCAGGACTGTATGGAGGAGATCAACCTGTTCAGTGAGAATAAAACCCATCTAAAGCAGCTCGGAGAACAACTCATCACCGCCAGCAACAAAACCAAAGAGACGGAGATCAACGACAAGTTGAAGGACATCAACGACCGCTGGCAGCATCTGTTTGACCACATAGAGGCCAGGTAAGGAAAAAGGAAGGAAAGAAGGAAGGAAGAAGGAAGCGGTGTTGTCTGGTGCAAAAAAACAAGAATTATTGTATTTCAGGGCAAACTATTGTACTTCAAATCCCAGGTTTCAATGTGATTGGCTCATTTCTGGTAAATCTAGGGCCAGGGTTTCATGATACATTCTGACAATGTCATGATTGATGATCTTTTGAGTGATAATTCAAACTGGCAGAAAATCTAGTTAGGTGCAGATGGCCATGGATGCGGATAGAACCAAGGAATCCTGGAAAAATCTGATTCTGTGACTTACAGTTCAAAAGTTATCGGCCAAAATGTAAAGGTGGTTACTACAGCGTCACCATCAGGCCGACAGGTACCAAAATGGGTTAATGGGTTCTTCCCTGGGTCATGTCCAACCCATGTGCACCAGGTTTCATGAAAATCTAACTTCTGTAATCCTGCTGACTACCGGAAAGACAGACAGACAGACAAACCAACATGAGCAAAAATATATATTCCTTGGTGGAGGTAATAATTAACACCTGTCAACACTAGGAGGAAAGAATAGTGTAAGGAAGGAAGGGATGAAGGTGGGTTTTATTAAAATTAGGTTGTGACTTTTCAGCTTTTATTGAATGTTATCGGGCACATAAAGAAATCCTATTTGTTGTGGCTTCCTATGTCAGCTGTCTTGCCTCTTGTCTCTTCAAACTGTGGTTATGGATCTATTGACTGATAACCATAGGAAAACATTTTTTCTTTGATAACTTGAGCACAAGGCTTTCCCTGTCAGGGTAATAAAAGCAAACCTTTGTACTTTGTACCTCAATAGGAGCTCTTGCTCAGTGTTACTGTGAGCAGTGTTTTTGTTCAATCAACATTGGAAATTGAAACTTGTTGTACTGATGTCCTAGCTGGTACAGCAGGAAGGGTAAGCTAAAACTATTTTAACTTCATTTTCTAGAATGAGATTTATATCACTTGTGCAGGGTTTGGAGGTGCTCTGTATAGCAATTTTGCACATCAAAATAAAATACTCAAAATCTAAAGGAATTTAAAATGTATGTGATTCCAGCAGTCTACCAATAACAATTACTTCTTGTTTGGACTGATATCATTTGTCTTATCCTTGCTTCTCACTCTCTTTGCCCCTATCGGGCCATACGGTTGTAACAGTCTTGTGCCATCTAACCAGATCTTTATCCACCTCACCCAGTATGAAGTCTGCATCATTCAGGTCTGTGGTCATTATGCACTGCCATGCCATCTTTGATCGCGGCTTCCTTTTCCTGTTTGCTGTTCATATCAGTGCTGCTCTCTCAGCACATGGTCAGAGCTATCTGAGCCATCTCCTCTTTGGCTGTTTTCATACCTGGAGTTTGCACCAGAGTTTGACCGTTTGCTCAGTTGTATCTTTTTTATTTGGTCGGGTTGGTTTCTCATTGCATGGATATTAACCTGACCAGAGGAAATGAGATGTTGAAGGGCAGGCCTGTAATGACGTATCTGTCATTCATTGGTCATTCAGTTATGCTTGACGTGAGGGCAAAATAACGAGCAAGCAGGGCGGAGACACCGTTGCAGTCACGTCTGCTTTTAGTGACAGCATTCCTGCTTTGGTGTTCCTATCAAACACAGCTGTCAAATGCTGCTCGACATGGAAGCCTGATAAAGCTCTGTGTGGTCAACAGTATTTTGTTCCACTTTTTCCATCGGAAACCTGCTGCAATCCCACGTATGTTTAAGGCAAGTATTGATGCACTTTTACCACTCCTGCCTGTCCAAACGAACCGCAGGTAAACATACCCAGGCGTGATTCAAACTAAATGGACTAAACGCTGCATGCGTGAAAGCGACCTTAGAGTACCAGGGTTCACTTCTTTGGTCCTCACCTGAGCGCTCATACCTGCCACAATAAACCAAACTATCGATAAAGTTAGGTTGGTGCACACCAAATAAGGAAGGTGTGAAAGCGCTCTTAATCTCTGTGACGAAAGTATCACTTTCTCTATAAAGACAATGCTGCTTTATTTAGCCAGAAGACTCACACTTATTATTATTTTCCCAATCTGCCTTGGTGGTGTTCCACCATGCTGAGTCATACATCAGGATGGAGACTGAATTTACTTTTGTAAATTTTTGCTGTGGTTTTGATTGCATATGTCCTCTCTCTCCAGATGTTGCAGAGACCACAGAAAGTTTTTCTTGCCTTGTTCAGCCAGATTGGATGTCTTGATTGCTTTCAGTTAGGCTGGAATTTAGACATATCAGTGGACATTTCTTGGACATCTGTCTCTATCACGTGTTTTTGTAAAATCTAAGACAACATCTCCCATAAAAGTTATGTTACAAAGAGGATGCTGCTGCTTGTTCACCCTCTCTTCTCTTCCACCACTATGCAGATATTTGTTCAGTCGCCACTTAATGTAATAAACATGTTGAAAGTGTTTTTTTCCCCCTCTTGCCTTTTATCACCTGTCATTGAAAGAAAATCTGTTAAGTTTTGCTAATTTTTGTATGTTTGTAGGCACAGTGCCATCAGTTTTGTGCCAGATTATAACCTTGCAAATTCCCTACCAAATCCTATCGAGTATAGAGTCTCAATAAATATTTGATTCACTTTAAGTTTTTTGTTTTATCAATGTTTTTCCTGCAACTCTTCTCTTTGCTTGACAATATAGAATGAAAGGCCACATTTTGGCTCTGCTTTATACGCATCTGTGAGGTTTGAAGCTTAGGTGATGTGGAAGCATGGCTACTGACAGTACTGATAGTTTTGCTTATTTTTGTTCTTTTTTTTTTTTTAGAGCTGTGGGCAAATGTGTCATTGCTTTACCATAAAATGTTTTTTTTAATTGTTTCTCATGACCAGGGTAAGAATGGGACAATATAAATGACCCAAATTAAGATCTGTTGTTAGGTGGTTAGGCTTGTTCCTTTGCAGAAAGTGACAAAGTGAAGCCTAAATGTGAAATATAAACAAGAGGCGGCCTGTGAATGTTAGACCTTTTGCTTCTTGTTGTCGTTTATCAGTAGGACTAAGTTGTTGGTTTCCTCTCTCAGGCCGCAGCTGTTCTTCCTGCCACTTTTACGGCTGGGGATTAAAGCTGAAAAAGCTCCGAGTCAACAGGAGAGATGGAGCAATATCATTAATCCATAAATGTAAATCATTCCAGCAAAGAGGGGAGTGGTCACTGTATGGAGGGAAATTGTGGAAATGCTGAAATGTCCATCTACAGGCTTAGTCCCACTGTACTGCTAAGCTACATGAGAACAGCATGATCCAATGTGATAGACAAAAATAAACACAGAGAATGATCTTTATATTAATTCCCAATGAAAAGCTTTGTTGGTACGGTTGGGTCCTGGGTAACTTGCTTGAGAATTCATAAGGCTCTTTTGGGTCTAAAGTTCAGAACTAAGAAGGTACTACTTTACCTGGACCTATGCAGAGCCGGAACTTAATGGTTCCTTCCACTAGGCCATTGCTCGCATTCTCATTGTGCTTTAAATACTGGGATGATTATGGAAATTTCAGCAAGTGATGTCCCTGTCAATTTGAGGCTCTTCGGTTATTATGATCTCATTTTGTATTGTGGCTAAATCATCTTTTCTACATCTTTTGAAATTCATTTTGAGTGGCCAACTCAACGTTTGTGTGGACCTCATCATCTGCTTAAACAGATAGAGGGGCTTGAACCTTCTGGTTAGGCCAGTTTTATTTTTCCATTTTTTTCAAGTCTTGAAACCTCACAAGTGCTGTTGCACTGTGTACAGCAAATGGTGATGTCCGGTCTCGTGACCTCCACCCAGCGGTTCCTGAACTATCAGAGAGTACCAACTCATGAGTATGAGCTAAAAATGATTTTGGAGTACCAAAATGGATCCTGCCTCCTTAAACGATGTCCCTGAGTTCTTGAAAAGGTATGAAAGGCACTGTAGGCAGTCATGGAGGAAAGGGAGAACAATATTCATTTATTTCCCTATCTATTCCTTTCCAGACTCTGCCTTTTTGTGTTTTGTCTCTGTCTATGGTGCTCAGTGGTCATTTGGTTTAGATGATTTTTAACTGCACTTCCCAGTCCTTTGTCAGTCAAACAGTGTTGATAGTCCTGTCACATCCTCTTTCCTGGATTTTCAGTTGACAATAGTTGCATTCATGTGGTGGCGCTCATTTCTTTGTCCATACAACCACAGTGGCTCTTATTGTTAGTTACCAAATTATTGTTTTATCATCACAAGTAAACATTTGTAATCATTACAAACTAACAAACAAACAAACGAGAGTTTCTCTGTTTAAAGAAGGTCATGAACTGGATTACTAGTAATACAGCATGAACCTAGAATACAATACTGCAGGTTTTACATTTGATGCTCCCTCACTAATGAGGTCCGTGCTCTGTTTATGACTTTTGAGCGGAAGACTTTGAGTCAGCCTTGGTCAGAAGGTTCAGATTTGATCTTGTCCTAGTATGTGTTCTTGCTGCTAACAAGGCTGATCTTCAAAACAAATATCCAGTGTGAACAGAAGGTTGTGACCTTACGTATTTCTCTCCTTCATTACCCTGGTTTTCCCATAAGCACAGTAATTATTAGCAGCTTCATGCCTGCTGTGCTCTAGGATGGATGCGGGGTTGTGCAGTTCATAGCAGTCAGCACTGAGTTTAAACTGATTTTTATTTTTCAGGTTCACAAATTCACACAGCAGTTTGATTCAGGCCAAACTGAAGTGAGCTAAGCTTCACTACAGGAATGTGTTCTTGTTGCCAGATGGGTAAATCAATGCGGGTGGGGGATGGAGTTGACTTAGATATGCCATATGGTGGCTGTTCAGTGGCCAGGCCTGTTCTCTGGTGCTCTTCCAGTTTTTAATTGATTTTATTTATATTATGTTTAATCAACCAAGTAATCATCCGTGAAATTTAAGAGACTATCATTTACTGAAATAAAACAATAGTGATTAAACCTGCAGGCAATTCATATTTATACTGCAGTCAATTATCATGTTTAAATATTTGTACAACAGAACATCTGCTTCAGTTTACTTTATTCTATATTATCATGACAAAATTATAAGGCTGCTTTATTCTGTCTTGGTAATGTGCAAACCAGCACCTTTTTGCTGACGTGACTTATAAACTGCCAAATTAGCTTTGCTGAGAAGGTGAAAAGTTTGCAAGTTCAATCAAGACAAAAAGAGGGAGGATGATGACGCTGAGCGCCGCAGAGGGCAGAGCCACAAAGGCCTAGCCATGTGGTTTACGGTGGGATGAGGACGAGGGTCTTTTTAAAGCGACACGCTCCCTCTCCATTCTTACCCTCCTCTATTGTTGAAGACAGAGGGCACATCTCTCTCCTGCCACCTCCCCCACCTCGGCCCGCCACCCCTGCCCCGTCAGGGACTGACCAGCATGATGACACTAAGCCTGTTAATAAGACACGAGCCACATGCTGTAATGGAATGTGAGGCTGTCAAACTCTTAGTCGAGCATTATTAGACAATGGTCAGGCATTATTATCCCCTGCGTATTGTAACTGAACTTATATGATATGAATCATATTGATAATATACTGATTTTTATAGCTTACACTGCTGGGGGGGCAACCTTAGGAAACATATTTAGCCCAAATTCATTTCAATGGAGCTATCTGGGCTCCCAAACCTGAATTATTTTATTATCAGAATTTTAATTAAAATCAATGACAGGGTTTTAAGAAAAATCCTCTTGTCTGTTTATCAGCTGACATACGACCCAGTGTCATTTTTTCCTCACGTTACGTATCGGATATGAACATGTAAAAAGTAAAAAAGCACATTCATATGAGGAAAAAAAATCTTTATTTCTGTCAATGTGACTGTCATCTAAACACACAGATCAGAATTTCCTCACATTTACGACTTCCATAAAAAGTGACACTTCCACTTTGTCACACAGTAAATGAGGTGTGTCAGCATGTGGATCTGGATTACTGAGGATCACCGGTTGTGATGTGAAGTAGAGCTGACAGGACGCCTTGTAAAGGCTGCTGGCAAGGTTAAGTGAGGCATGAAGCCCACTGATCTACAAATCCACTTTTAGCCACCAACACACACACACACACACACACACACACGCACCCACTGAGACACTTAGTGCCTGGATTAGTGCCAGTCCTCACCTACATTATTTACATTGAATTTGGCTTCTATTTGGTACCTAAAAATTTAACTTTACTGGTTGCTAAACCGCACTGAAGTTTAGAGAGAATATAACATAAAATTACTTGAATTCACAACCTATCATTGTAAACCTCATCCACCTTTCATTAATTTTACACACAGAGTGCAGAGCACAGAAGTAAACCATGCCAGTGTTGCCATTTGTCCGTTCATCACCAAAGTCCTGTGTTACTGAGTCACATGTTTGAATAAGCGTGGCGGAGGTGGAGAGGAGTAGGAGATCTTGTTCACAGTCAGTGATGACTGTGCTGATCTTCGTCCTTTTGTCTGCATCTCGCCTCCGCCGTGACTGCTGAGCTTCGCCTTGCTATGGGATTAGATGCATTGACACTGGCCTGCTGGTCGCCTTTGTCCCCCAAAACAAACCGGGTGCTCCGTCACCCTGCCCAGCAGCTGCTGTCTGCTGACATGAGCCTTTGTGCCACCGGGCCCTCAGGACCACTGTTAGCCCAGGGCCACCATGCTCCCTCCTTGCTTCTTATTGTCTGAATGAGAAGCACACGAGGCAGATGCTTTTCTTTAAGGATCACCCTGCTCCCCCCTCCCCGAAGCCCGCTCGCCCTCGCCTCCTCACTCAAGGAGTCG
>OMOW01032236.1:6070-20485 GCA_900312555.1 Lamprogrammus exutus
AACTTGCCAGGATGTATGTATTCTTCTTCTTTCCCTCCCTGCTTCAGAGGTTCTCATTCTCTGCACCTGCTGGAGAGACACCCAGTCTGGAGTTCCAGTTGGGAGCGACTCACTGTCCCAAACCTTACTGCCTCTGTGCCGTGCCACGATAAACCTCAGGATGTCACAACAGTAGCCATTTACGTGCTCCAAAACACAAGCATCTCAGTGTTCCACCACTGTCAGTTTTTTTCAATATCATACTGTAATGTAAACACACAATAACCGAATATACTAATGAAACACGTTATTGCATATCAATATGTTTTAAACCCTTAAATCTAAAAATGTATGATGAACTCAATTCTTGAATCACTTTCAGATCATTTCACTAATAATGTCAACCCGAGTGAACAACACACAGCATTAAATCATATACTTGTTTTTTCAAATTAAAAATGTCATATTTTCAATGAAAACCTGGGTTTGATGACATTTATGAAAAAAAGAAAGCATAATGCTTGTGGTCAGTCATCATAGATGAAACTGTGGTCTAGTTGATGTTGGACTTTCCCCTTTGAAGCTTTTGAAGTTAGAAATGGAAAATAACTCAAAACAAAGGTAGCTTTAGAAAGTTCATGCAAATCTTCCCTCAAACACAGTCAACGCTGTCAGTCTGAGTACCTGAAAACAGATCAATTACAAAAGACACTAGTTGTTTACCTTCATGTTCAGGCCAAAAGGTTTGTTTCATCCACCTCAAGAAATCTGTCCAGAACGGAAGATAATGTAACATTTCTGTTCACATGAATTCAGTTCAGAGGCAACTGTAAATTACAGTTATATTTTTATAGACAGTTATAATTTCACAGATTTTTTTACTCCACAGGATGTTCTTAAGGGGGGCAAAGCACAATCAGCATTACTGTAAACCCTCTGCAGAGATGTAGCACTCATCGGAAACAAGTTAGACAGACTTTATCCTGCTGTGAAGACATGGTCAGCACCTTTTTTTGGGTTAAAAAAAAATTTGTGCCTTGAAGTTCATCATATCACATGCGTCATCTTCTAGCGGAGGGGAGCAGGTGTTCAGTACATTGGTGTTTAAAGTGACTGGAGCCTTTGTGGTGATGAGAAAGAGGCTACTGAAGTGGGGCAGCAAACTATGCAAACTGAAGTTCAAAGTTTCTGCGTTTGCGAAAATACCACCAAACTAGGTCACTACCCCCGTTAAGAACTTCCAGATTCAAAAGAAACGTCATTTCAGACAGAGGCATTTCACAAAGCAGTCACTCAGGGAGCCTTTAGCTGTTTGGATATTTTGATAACAGACCTCAAACCATTACTAAAGGCGTGCAGAAGATCTGAAATTCTGGTGAGCATTGTCTGAACATGTTTGCATATTAATCTGATCGTTTGTGACGTCTGTCAGAGATGGAGGATGACTGATATAAAGTCAAATGCAGTGCATGTTAATCTCATTTTTGTCAGTAAGTGTGGAGACAGAAATGTCTTGGCTCTTATCTGGCATGGTGCATGTGTCCCGGAGCAGCTATGATAGGAGCCAATTATACCTCTGTAAATGTTATCAGGCACAAACTTATACCAGAGAAGTTCTCAGTTCAACGTCTGTGCGTTCTCCTCATGTTAGTCGGGATGTCTCCTGTGCACCGATAGCTAAGGTAAGATCTGAGTATTTATGTTTTGTGTATGGAAATACAGATTACCTTTTGAAATCTGAAAAATAAGTTCTTATTACAGCTGCTGCATATGTGTGTGCTTTGTGCTGAGCAGAAACAGAAAATGAGCTAAGATGAATCTATTCGGAATCATTTGGGGATGCATAATCATATTTCTCTTCAATGCCTCCATCAAACGTGAGTTGAATATGTACAGTATATCATATGTGTGTCTGTCTGTCCATCTATCAATGTTTCAGTGAGAAACCTGTATTGTAATTTGTTAAACTATTAAATAATCATAGGAGTAAACACCCTTTTTTTGGCATATACCTCATTACAAAGTCAGCAATGGAAGAAAAAGTATAGTAAAGAAGGGAAGAAAAGGGAAAGAGTGTGACACACCTGACCGTACAGGTGCACAGGACAGTATGGACTCACGACAAACATTTATGGATTTATACATGTTGACATGTATGGTATTTTTAATAGTGTTTCTCATTCTTTTCGGGGTAGGTTGCCCTCTGCTGCTTGCTGGATGCAAAAGATTCCAATGGCCGGCACACCTGACAGTGGAGCCAGGTCCACTTTTCCCCCTCTGCTCAGACCTGACAGTGTACTGCCACATCACACAGCTAGAATGTCAATGGTGGTAGGAATAATTCATATTCGTGACCTCAGTATTAAAAGGTTCTATGTGGCATTTTGGTCAAAAATGATCATCATATAAACATGGCCAGTAAAGGATGTTTTATGCTCTCGTGGGGTTACTTTTCTATTTTGTATATTTGTGGGGGGTTTTAGGTGACGACGTGCTAATGTGAAGGAGAAATGTGAGACAGGACTAAAAGTGCTGTTTTGTAACTGACTTGCAGGTTCAAGATGTCCTTAGAACTGAACCGTAAATCTGTGGGGCGTGGGGAGAGAATCAATTGCAGCACTACAAAGTTCAATCTGTCCAACGTTTGCACGCCACAATCTACAGTGCACTGCAAGCTGGAGACAGAGAGGCCGCCGCGGATTGTTGGTGGCCTAGACCTAGACGGAGGCCGTATGTACAGTAGGCTATATTGTGTAGATTTTATTTTCAGTTGTTCCAAAAAGTGCAATACACTGATTATTGATTGCAATCATTAAAAACACAACACTCATAATACTGATATAAATCAAATGTTCCATCCTCCTCTGTCTGTTAAGTCCCTCCAGATCAGCCAACAAATATTCACTGTGAAACATCAAGGAACTCAGATTCAATACACTGCTCATGGAACAGAGGACGAGAAACACACATACCAACTACTTTCAACATTTCAGTCAGCAGGTACTGTCTTATTGTTTGTGCATATCTCCAATATCACGTGTACACCAAATTCTGACAACAGCAAATGAAGATATCGAATCATTTTACTACATGTGTTACAAACAGAGAAAATGGCACCCTGATACATGCGGAGGAGATCCAGGACGCTGAAGAAGTCACTGTAGCCAGACCAATGTTAGATGAAGACACAAAGTACCAGATGATCATCACTGCTTACAACCACTTTGGAGCGTCAAAGTCAGATCCGTTCATCCTTTGCGTTAAGGATGTAGGTGAGCTCTCACTTTGATCACGGAGACACACATACATTTATGAATGAGACAATGAGAGGAAGCGTTATCAATTACTAGGTTTTTTTTGTTGAGAAATGAGTAATTGTGTCAACGGCTGTGTGTAGACAGTTATCAAATCCCAGTTTGACTCACCTGACCCGGCTATCTGCGAACTGTTTCTCGGTTTTTGTTATATGTCTTTGAGGTGAATAATTTCCCGAATGCCTCTGCACTCCGTATTAGTGTTAAAGTGAACTTGATCTTAGTTGTCAAGTTTTAATATCTGTTGCAACAATTTGGACTTTTTGAGTCACATTTTAAGTAATGGCTGTTGTTGTGTAGATTGTTTTGGACACATTTGGTAGCCCTATGAATACACGTTGTGAATTCCAAAGAATGTTTACAGAGGTCATGGTTCTTTTGTATTGCAGTGATACCAGACACCCCTCGCATTACACTTATAGAGTTTTCAAACAGCTCTTTAGCGGCCATGTTGTACTGGAAAAGCCCAGAGTCCTCAGCGCATCTCCAAACCGACCTGAGGTTCAGCACAGATGAAGTCTCCTGGGTAAAGTGATGTTGTGAGATGAATTATTTCAAAAATGCTGACATCTCTGGGGAGTTAAATCATCAGCATACAGGTCACATGATGTCATGTTGTTTTTTAGGAACAGAGAGAAGGAACAGAGCTCACTGAGGGTCTGATACGGGTGGATGGCCTGAAGCCTCTGACAGAATATGCATTCCAGTTGAGAACCTGTAATTCAACATCAGGACTGACGCACACCAACAACCTCAACTCTACAACCAGTCTGACCCCCAGCAGGATGGCACTCTGCAGCAAATGGAGTCCATCTGCCAGGAAGAGAAGCCCTGGCAAAGGCAAGCTCAAAACCTCACCTGGAGTAATCACTTTTATCATATAACCACAGTGATGTGAAATGTGGTTGACTTGTGGTCAAACCCATCTTTAGGTCCCTCTCAGCAGCTTCACGTTTGGAGGGTGTTAGGTAGACGGGAGACAAATAGACTGCAGGCTGTGACTGTTTTGTGGAAGGTAATGTACCATGAAAGAACCTCACTTCTGTTTTATGCTGATACTCTTTGTAATGTTAGCATTCAATGACTAGGTTCTACATAAAGCTGCTTATTAATTAAAACACACTTACTACACTCAATGTAAATAGTTGAGACCTTAAAGTGATAGTTTGGAATTGTACACATACAATATACTCGTATTTGCTGTATCTTACCAGTGCAATTGATCATCAAGTTTGACCTATCAACTCCTTCCCTGCTGCTCCCAAAATTAATCCAACGTCATACGTATCTCCAAACAACATGATTTGAGTATTGACCCAAAACTACAAAAATATTTTGAAGGATGCACAACAACACACGTTTGTTAGAGAATACATAAATAATGAATAAAATGAGAACATACAAAAACAAACAAACACGACAGGGAAGGAGCTGATGGGTCAAACTTGGAGGGTCGATCACACTGGTAAGAAATACGAGTATATGTGTGAAATTCCAAACTATGGCTTTATGTGATGGATGGACCTTTTCTCCAGCCTCTCTCTCCAGAGGATTACAGCGGTGAGGTGCAACAGTACAAGATCATCCTGGATAATGATCAGAAGTGGGTGATGACCTGTGATGGTGGTGTGAGTCAGTGTTTAGTTCAGGTGCCACCAGGGGTCCAGACTCTGAGTGTCAGTGCTGTCACCTCACACGGGAAATCTCCACCGGCTGATGTGCCTCTCAGACACTCAGGTACATCAAAGACAAAATCAGTCCCTGCTTTTTATCCTGTCAACACAAAGCCCCACGATGTTTAATCCTGTTTTTCTCTTTTGGAATGTAACTGTGTAGGTGTTGTCGGAGCGGCTCTGAGAGAGTTGGCCCCTGCAGGTAATGACAGCGCCGTGTTCGTCTCCTGGTCTCAGCCTGGGGCTGAACACTGGCCCACATCTGATGGAGAACAACTAACGCATTACATTATAGAATGGAGAAGTGCCTCTGCAGGGCCACACTGGAAAAGAGTGGACAGAGATCAAAACAGCACATTCATCACAGGTGTAGTACACACACATACACACACACGTTAATTATGTGACCCAACTTGGCTTACCCACATGTTTGGGTATTTTTTGTTTTTGTATGGTCTCATTTTATCTATTATTAATGTATGTGTAAATATAGCACCACCAAAATGGAACAATAATCCTTATCATAGCAATTCACACAGCACTAAATGCACGAAATTTAAAAACCATAAAGTGAAAAAATAGACACAAAAAAAGCCAGCCTGAGCTGAAATGAAGCAGCGACCTCTTGTGGTAAGGTTGCATACTACATCCCTTTGTGCACTTGTTAAACCAAAGCTCATAATCAAGTTTGAATAAATTATATTGAATTGAATTGTATTATACTGTAATAGATTATTGCTATAAATCATTGTAATGTATGTAGTTTTTTGTGTATTTTCAGGTCTGACTCCTGGTGTGAGGTACAATACCTCTCTGTATGCTGTGACCTCCAGCGATGTTAGTGCGCCATCTTCTGGCCTGGTCTACTCCAAAGAACAGAGTAGGATTCATCCATACTAAAACAAACCTGAATGCAAATAATTCAAAATTCCAACATCCGAAAATGAGTCTCACTTGATAGATTTCGCATGCTTGCTATCTGTCAATGGTTCAGTCAGCACATTCCAGCAAATATTGTACATAAACATGGGACAGAGGGGCTTCTTGATCATCCTACCTGTGCGTGTTCTAGAGCCGGTGTGTGGTCCCAACATGTCTGTGCTGGTCCATGAGGACAGACGGATCCAGATCCAGTGGGATGAGCTGGCTTTATACCAACAAAGAGGCTTCATCACAAACTACACCATCTACCTGCAGACATTAGAGTCCAACCACACAGAACACAGGGGTGAGGGGATTTAATCTTGTGCTACATGTGTGTGTACGCACAAATCTAACCCACTTTTTGCTTGTAAAATATCACATTTTCCACACAATAAAGAAGCGAAAGTGGTTCAATTCCACATCAAGTATAAGCTTTGAGCTTTATGTGCTCAATCAAAATAAAATTACTATTTGAAATGAAATGAATTGATCTGAGGGTTGAGGGGAAATAACTGATTCCTGTGCTCTTGGTTGGGTTAATTAGCACATGTATGCAAAAATGTGGGAAATGTTGTGTTTTCGGCACTTACATAATGGAAAGTGTGTAACCAGTATTCCATTGATGCTTTCCTCCCACAAACCCTCAGCGCATCAGCAGGGTTTTTCAGCTCTCAGTTCCAGGAACACAACAAAAAGTTAAACTGGTGATTGTTTTAAAATGAATTCTTATACGTGTTCTATATCTTTAGGGAGTAATGGAATAGCTTGAAAAACAGTTTTTCTTGTGAAACTGCCTTGTTAAGTTAAAAATGTATCTAGTGATGTATTAGATTAGGAATGCAGTTTTAAAGTACTGAGCTGAGGTGATGTTTCAGGCAGCCGCTGTCATCATTTTGTCTCTGAATCATAAAGTTTTCTAGAAGCTGCTTTGACCGCAAACAGGAAGCTCACTGCGCATGAGGCCATGTGTCTACATGCACACATGAAACCATGAGGCTCAAACTAACCAGTGTTTCACACTCTATTTCTGGATTGTTCTTGACGGCACAAAGTGACCTTAGAAGTTCACATTTTTATTTGTGGCATCCTGTGCAGATGGCATTACTCTTTCTTAAAGTAATTTCATCTGGACTTTTATTCACAGTTGTTTGATTAAATATTTTATTGTCATTGTCCTAGTTTGAAGTTACTTATGTTCCAAAACATACAATTAGTTTTTTTAATTGTCTGGAGATAGAAGAGAAACTAGAGGGCCACTGATTAGAGCGCATACCTCCACCAAGGCTGAATAGGTCTAGATATACTTTGTGTTGTTCTAATAATGTACTGGCTCAAAGGAAAATGAAACTACTGTAATAAGCAGAATATTTTTTATGGATCTATACCGTAAGTTTGAAAGATATGTAAACACTATTTGCATGCTACTGAATAAGCATCAACCCAGCTACTGTATGTGTTATTGGTTGTTGCGCAGCAGTGCCAATAATTATGCCTGATTTTCCTTTTGAAGAAAAGAAATTAATTAAAAAAAAGATAGAAAATGATACGTCAATAAATCATTTTGAAAATTCCTGATCTGGGTCTGCACTAAAATGTAATGGGAGCCAGGCCCCACCCTTCAACCAAGTTTCATAGGTGAAAACAACCTTGACAAAGGTTATTAGGGTTGCATTTAATGAATTTTTATACAAACAAATGCAGCTTTTTCTGCTGTAAATTAAAGTTAATAGCTGACTTAATAGCTCAACTTAAGGGGAGAATGAGTTGCTAACAAATAGAGGTCCTAACAGCTGAATTTTACATTTACACTGATTGTCCTGAAACTCCTATCCTATCAATTGTAGCTCTTAAACTTTGGCAGTCATTCTTCTCAATATTGCAGTTGTGTTTAAAATGGCAGCAATCCTACTGTCTTAGCAAAGAGAACCTTGACAGTCCTTGGTTTGTGTCCAGTGATGGTGTCCAGCTCTGCACGCAGACTGATGTGGCTGGACTGTCCTGAAGGAGCCCTGGTTCTCCAAATGACTGCGTCCACCTCAGCGGGAGAAGGACCACGGGGCAGTCCGATCTCGTCTCAGCCTGCACACCCTGCAGGTCAGGCATTAAAGGGACACCCAGCACCTTTTTATAGATAGAGAGCTAGTCGTTTTTGAGGACGGCCTAGTCAGTTTCAATAAATTGTGATTTCCATCCATTCCCTTTCACCACATTAATCATTAAGTGGAGAGATAAAAACATTCCTTAAATTCTGACATATAGTTCATCAATGTATTGCATTCTCTCCCTGTTTGTCTCCTCTAGTTGGTCTTGTGATTGTGGTTGTTTTCATCGCTACTGTCTTCATTGCGATTGTTGCCAACTTGATGTGCTGGAGCTGTGTGAGGAAAAGGTAAAATACTACATGGTACTGTGGTTTGTGCTAAGAATTACTGATGACATAACGTTTTTTGTGAGGCGGTAGAATTTTTCTCATTCTGACCAAACGATATTGCATGTAGGTTTTGTTTTCGCAATAAGCAGGATGAGGCCACTGTGAGTTTCCCTCCTATGATTTCACTGAAAGCCACAACATTTGGCAGATGTGAAAAACACTCCTGATAATGTAATTGTGGCTTATATGGTTCATGCATTGTGACACCGGTATCATTAACACGCATGTGAACAGTTTTCAGTGAATATTGTCACTTTAACAATTTATACTCTGGCATTGACACTGGTGCTTGAACGCGACCTGCATTAATCTTGATATACCGCGCTCATTTTGTCACTCAGCAAAAAACAGACTATATTGTTTTATTTTCAGGAGGACTTGGACTTTCATTCTAGTGCATTTCAAGTCACAAATTTGCAATCATTTTAAATGAGCATGCCAAAGTTGCAAAAAGAATTCCATCACAAAAAGTATTATATTTTGTTTTGTAAGTTCAGACTTACATTTAGGTGTTTTGAGCATCCATGTCAATATTTGTGTGAATCAAGCCTTTCCTCATAAAGTTAGGGCAAGTTTTTTGCAACCATGGTCCTTCCTATAGCGTACATCCAGGGCAAATGACAGAGTGCACGCCGAGCAGCAGTTCGATTTCTGCACCCCTCCCCCTGCTATGAGTGATAGTGGTCCTGCTGAACTCAGAAAAGTGGATAAAATAGACAAAAAAAGAACCACTATATCCAGTGGAACGTTATTCAGTGGCATATGCAACTCTGTAAAATGATTGTTCCTTGTAGCAATGCTGTTTCATGCAGTTACACAAACAGTTTATCTGGACCTCCAGAAGCACTTTGTTGGGCTACAAGCTGGCCAGATGGCTTTACTTCCGGCCTCCAATCACATTACATGCCGCTATGATGCCCTGAAAATCAACACTGCCCTCCAGTGGCTCTACTCAGTCTATCAACAAAAAAGCACGACACTAGCGATTATGGTTTCAAATTTGGACACATTTACTCAGGCCCTTGTAGAACCCCCACAGACAGCTGGTCCGAGTATGAAGACGTACTGTTACTGTATAACACATAAAGTCTATGTTTAGTAAGTCTATGTAACTGTGCGCACCTGTTTATTTGGTTGTGTTTTCCCAAATGTTTTGCATGTAACTTCTTGACTGCATGTGCTAAATTATTCATTTCCTTTTAAACTTTCAGGATCAAAGAGAAATGTATATCCTTGGGACCTGCCTGGCTTGCTGGAAATTTTCCAAAAGTGGAAAACAGTAATGCCATCAAGTTACTGGAGGTAACCTAAGCAACATGATGAAGGCAACATTTTCTTCATTTTGTATGCTCACATTTACCATAAGCCAAAAGTAATTTGTGGCACCGTGACTTTGGGTCTATGTTTTCTGTTTATGTTACCACCATTGTAATGAAAATAGCTTATGCTTAATGCAGGGTGTTCATTGGTCTGCTCAAGGAAATAAGTTCACACTTTCTATTTTTGCTCTGACAACATCCAGCCACTTTGTTTTGATATGAGCTTTGTTCGTTCTTCCAATGTTTAGGTTGACTCTAACTCTGCTTTTTGTTGCATCAGCAGGAGGACAGAAATATCTTTGAACCTTTCTTTGACGTTACACAAAGTGAACCTCCACTGTCCCCCGTTGAGGAGATCCCCCAGGATGAGAGGGAGGAGATCTACCCCGTCATTCATGTAGAAGCAGTCCATGTCAATCCAGAAGGCCCCACCAATGATGAGACATTGCAAGCTTCACTTACCGGGACAGTGCTTCTTGATAGCTTGATGGAACATGTTAGCTACAAGCCTCAGATTGCTCCTAAAAGAGAGGAAGGAGAGAGTGTAAAGGAGAGAGAAGAAGAGCAGAGGGATGTACCGGCTGCTGAGGAGGAAGGCGGATGTTCAAGTGTATCTGGAGGATTACTGGGTGGCTTGTTGTGGAATCTTGAGATGGATTTCTGTAATTCATCTTCAGGACTGACACTAGGCTCTGTTAGTGGCTTTTTGTTGCCTACAACTCCTGAAACTTCAGATGTCTTCAACAGAGACTCAGAGAGGAGGAGGAGTGAGTTGGAGGCAGGACCATTGTCTCTGGATGTACAACAGGCTGAGATGATGTCTCCTCACATAGCAGACACCTGTTTGTCTCAGTATATGACTAAAACAACACTGACTGCTGGTTACTTCCCTCAGGTAGCTGCTGCCAAGAGCACTACAACCTGAGGCATGGGGGAAAGAGAAGACACTGGGAAAAACACAAACATGATAACCAACCTGCACTAAGTTGACTTTTCCAAAAGCATTATTTTCACAGCAAAGACAGTTTTCGCTGAGTTATGCTCTCATTTACTTGTAGTTATCAAAACGATTGTGCTTCAAATTAATTCTCTAACTGCAATCTGTGCAATGAAAGGCAATAAAGTTGAGATAATAAAAAATAATATTGAAAGTTTGATTGTATCACAGCTGTTTGCAAGCTTAAGGGTGACCCCATGTCAAGCTTCAAATCATTTGAGTCCCAGTCAACTTTAAAAACCTCATGAGCTAGTTGCAAGTCACAAGTGTTTCAGGTCTCTTAATTTTGAATATGGTCGCTTTTACATGAATGTGATACAAGTTGTAATGGTTGTGAACATTTCCCTCTCAGAGCTGTTTTACATACTTTCAATACATTTTCGGATGAAATTAGTGCTTGTTAATTTGTGCTACACAGCACAGCAAAGGTGAAACCAGCAGGTTATACTCCCCAGCCAACACAATAGCTAAAACCAGGGACTAGTTCTGTGGCTGCAGGAGCCCAGTCAAGTCAAGTCAAATGTATTTGTACAGCCTAATATCACATCCTGTGTCCCAAAGAGCTTTGCAGATCCATACAGTTTCCCAAAACAGCTCAAGCTCTCTGAGAAGACAAAGTACAACGGCATTGTCTTCTCAGAGAACTTAGAATGGAACAAAAGAGAGGCAACTGAAAAAGACTGGTGTGCAATGGGAGCCACAAATGAGGGAGAGTGCATGCATCTACTGAGACGTAAGAGTCCTCCAATTATGACTCTGTCTCTCTATGATGAAATTTAACAGGTTATTGCCTAGACCATGATCTCTGACTGACATTGACTGAAGACTTGGCCTATGGCGTAAATATCAATCACCTATTATGGATATAATCTCCTTTTGGTTCGAGATCCATAACAATTGAACATACACAAACGGTTTGCAACACACTGAATCAGAATCAGCTTGGCTATGTAATGGTGGTAGTTGTATGTTTCTATCCCTATTTTGCACTTCATAGTGATTCTATAGATGTGACCCCCTAAATTCATGAAAATCTGTCTAGACTATTTGGAGAACTCCTGCAAACAAACAAACAGACAAACCAACATCGATGAAAACATAACCTCTTAGGTGGAGGTAATAAAGGAAGCAATTAAGCCATGACTCGGTAAGAGGATCTAGGATTAGGAGGGAGTGCAGGATGGTCCATGGACAGGGCAGCTTGGAAGATGTGTAGGATGTTAGACCTGGTCAAACAAATTGTTATCGAGTTGACCTGTCTGTTAATCTAATCTATTCTCATCTTTCTCACTGTCAAAATAACTAAATATAAGGGTGTGACCTATGTGTTGATGTTACTAATGTAATGCCAAATTTTTCCAAAACACAACCAGGCCTACAGTCAGTTGGTCCAGCTTTCTTCCTTTGCCTAATGTATTAAAGATGTGTGTAGCTATATGCTCCTGGAGCTGTTGGTAACTCTTAACCCACTCACCACCTGCAGTTAAACATCGTTTTAGGACTTCCTGTCAGAATCATCTCACTTCCTCCACCATGGTCACAATCTCAGGAAGTACACTCTTATACGGTTGGCATTCATGAGCCTAACTGGATTGAAAATAAGTTTTTTTGTTGTTGACATTTTTGCTTCCTGTAGTTATTATATTAATTTTAAGATCAGTGTTGTGCTTGTTTATCTAAAAGCGAAAGTGCAGTGTAGCCAGGGGAAAGTCCCCCGCTGTACCACAAGGGAGTATGCCTGAATGTGGAAAATATGATCGCGAAAATTAATGGCAGAGGTTATTATGTTGTAATAACTGCCCTTTTCACAGATGTCATGGTCTAAAAGTCCTAATGTAAACATGAGCGTGGAGACTTTCCTTCTTTTGTAATCATTTTTTGCGTTATATGGAATCAAACCTGCATTTCTGTGATTCTGTGTTGAGCCCAGGAGAGTTTGTGAAACTTGAAGCTATTGAAGCTATCTCTGTGTAGTTAAACGTAACAAAAAATACAACACTGTAGTTGTTCTTCAACTTTTTGAACCAAGTACCTCTGAGCAAAGCAAAACATACCAACATGTCACCAACTCTGAGAAAAATCACAGACACACATCATGCGTGCACTACTAATCAAAATAGAAAAGTTTTTATTAACAAGCATTTCCATAGATTTCAGTTGTTTTGATTCTCTGCAGGAATTTCCAATATCCATGACCCACCAGGACTTGAAAACCCACCGCAATGGGCTAATCCTTATACCAATACCTTATACTAGCATACTTAATGATTATTAATGGAGTATGATACTATACCATGAGAAATATGACAGTAAATGAGTCAAATAACGACACACACATTGTCCTAGTTGGAATATCAATGGTGGATGTTATGTGATTTTTTTTTAAATGCATCAGATAATATCAGCAATATCCTGGATCTGCTCTCTGTTGTAGCTGGCGACTGAGTTTAGTTGTGTCACACCACAGATGGCAGTCACACACTCTCCCTCTCACACACACACACAGACACGCGCGCACTGAACCTCTGTCACTTTACCAGAGTTTGGATACACACCGCTCTAACTGAAGATGCTTGGAACAAGTTACGATGACGGACGAAGCTTCAGAAAGTGGAGGAGATCCGAAACATTAATATGATGCCGGGATATCTGGGTGAGTGTTCCGTTTATTCCGTGATTGCGCGTTGCCATGATGTAACCTGATGTTCTCTGCCTTAGATGATAAGCTCAAAATCAGGAGTAAACTTTGAAAATGTGTTAATATTTCTACAACAATCCGATCTATAATAAAATCACCTCATACACATAAACCTCATGCATCTGTTTCTTGTTTGCTTGTACTTCTTTTTAAATGAATTTGGCAGCTCCTCCGGCAGACTAGGAGACGCATTATGGCGACAATGTCCCAAACATGGTCCACCGTCACCATTATCACTGTGCTGGCTGTGCAGTTTTGCATAGGTAAGATCTGACACAGTAAAACCTCTCAAATCTGTGTTTTATTAGACTACTTAAAGATCATGGTCAGACAGTAGATTTGTGAATGTATTGAAATTCTGCTATGTCTGTGGTGGTGCTCACTTATGACCTTACTGCCATTTCCTCAAGGCTATTACCTAATTACCCAATTAAGCAGCATTTCCTAGTAAACTTTGAATGGTCTGAATGATGAGCACTACGTTAATTTATAATACAATCCAATTACATGTACAGACAATTCTAATTAATGATACTGTTAAAAAGGCAGGCTGATTTTGGAGATGATGATAGGCCAAAAGCTTCTAGAAAATTAATTAGTATTCAAATTATGTTGACATACTTGTATGTCCATGGTGCTCACTTATAACAATACTTTTCCTGTAGGCTAACACCTAATTAATTAGTAACCTTGACTAATTAATAAGACTATACACTATATCTGTATAAACTATACAGCAGATCATGATATTAATATAACAATTTAATTACATTTTTTTCAATAGTTTTTTTCATAATGATAGCGTTTTCTGTGTCAGGCAGGTCTGATAAGATGTCCTGCACACAATTCAACAGTAGAACCTGATATTGTATTTCTGAGACCGATACCAGTGCTGATATTTGAGAGAGTAAAAACTCTGACAATGATATATGACTATCATATGTATTGATATGGATGCCTCAAATTTGGTAAATAAACAGTTGTGACAAGGCAAAACATAATAGCAAATTTTTAGCAGTCATATTTAATGGAATCCAATAAATATGACTGCTAAAAATTTGCTATTATGTTTTGCCTTGT
>OMOW01032238.1:6206-17047 GCA_900312555.1 Lamprogrammus exutus
TGTGTGATTATGTATGGGTGAGGATGTATGTGTGCATAGAGGAGCTCTTCCTATACTGGCTGCATGCTTCTTCTCAGGCCTGCATGTCAGGGACGCATTCCCCGACGGCCATCAATCTGGTACTGTGGCCTCTCAAACTTGCGTTCAATAACACGACAACACTTCAGACTGAGGAGGAAATAAGAAGCACGATAGAGAGAATGAGAGGAAGAAAAGGAAAACAAGCTGTTCACATTGACATCAAATGTACCTCAGAGGGTCGTCAAGAGGAAGCGCTGAGCGAGCGCCGTCCCGCTACGAGCGCCTACAGACAGGAAGTGAACGCCAGGCAGAGAGAGCGTCTGCAAGAAAAGGATGAGCTAATGCACGGGGGAGGAAGGGAGAATCGCCTCTTCCTTCTCTTGATCTGACTTGATTTATGTGACAACTTTAAAACAAACATTAGGCGCAAATAAAATCACTGATGATGTGGTTGTAAATCTGACTCATCACTGTGATGGCAAGATGGCAAGGCAGCATTTGGCAAAACATGAACATTGAGTAGATTCATTATCAGAACACTTAAGTACATCAGCATTCATTGAAAACACAGAGTGAAGGGACACTGAAATACCTCACAGAGATTGACTCAGTTGTAGACCTTCATCTGAAGAGTTAAAGGAAAGATGAAATATCAGTTTTAAAATGAATAGAGATAACTTCACCACCACCTCCACATGTATGACATCACTCCCCCTGCTTGTCAAAATCACTGATTGTGGCTTAAGGTGTATTGATTTATCGACTTTCCTTCAAAGGATTTTTTAAAACTTAATTTCATGACAACAATAACAACAAAGGAGAGACTACTGACATTTTCACAGACAGTGCTGACATTAATGTCCTCATGGCAATTGTCATGGACGTTCCTGTCACATTTCTGTCCCTCCGTCTCAGGTTGAAGGCATTGTATTTAATTGAAGTGTCAACTTTAAGTCCAAGTAATATCAATCCAAATGGCAGGACATTGACTAACATCACTAGTGACAACGGATATAAGGGAATCCACCTTGACATCCATTTCATTGTGACGTTTCTCATATTAGACTCAAACATTTTAGTCTCTGAACAATCAAATTGTCATTTGTTAAGAATATGAAGAAGAATATGAATGGTTTGTAGACAAAGTAATACTTTACATTTTTAAACAAATTAATGACTACTTCATCTCTATTGATGATGAATGCAATGGTGATTTAAACAATGTCAGGTGGGTTTTTGACAGGAAAAACCTGCTGCCAAACAGGAAGTGATGCATTTTTCATTTCTGGTTGCAGCACTTAAAAACGTCCTTCCTGTTTTATGCCTTTTGCTGAATAGCTCAGGCCAAAAAGTGGTATTTAGTAGATAACAACAAATTCCCCACAATCCTCTTGAGTCTGTCACATTGATGGCAATATTCCTGTCTTCGTGTGCTCTCGGAAACATCGCAATCACAAGTTGCTAAAACAAGGGGAAATTACAAATTACAAAGTCAGTAAATATAGACATTACATGTTTTATTGTTGAAAGATAAAGTATGTCAGTGCTCCTTGCAGTCATAAATAATTTAATAGCCAAGAAAAAAAAAGTCAACCAATGGGCATCCATTTAAAAACAATGAGCAGCTAAGAACAATTGCATGCATGAAATGTGGTTATTACAGCTTTCCAAACTGGGAAGTTGGTTGGCAGCATGACATGAGGTGACCTGACTGATTGACCCAACAGAAGCTAATCCTCGCCTAAAGTACAGTGTTTTATTTAAAATCAAATCAAATCAAATTTATCTATATAGCCCAATATCGCATAATGTCTCAAAGGGCTTCACAGGCCCACAGAAGGTTCCCGACCCAGCCCAAAGCTCCCTAGGAAGACAAGGAAAAACTCCCAAACTCCCAAACATTTCACTGTTGTGACAAAAAAACAATAAACTGTATATCTGTGACGTGATAAATCTCAGTTTAACAAGACCAAAAGCGGAAAAAGACTCATAAAAGTCATAAAACTGACTCAGTAATATGGCAAAATCTAACTACAGCTAGCTAGATACTGGCATGAGCAACCAGTCATACCTGAACAAGTATGGCTGTAGCAGTAAAACCCCTGAGTGTGTTTAACTGAGGATAAGTGCATTTTGTTGCTTAGAAATTCAACCTGTGCTATTTTTTTCATGTGAAAGATTTATAGACATTATATCTTTGACGAGGTAATTTGAGCATAACACATAGTTGGCTTTCTGGTCATTTGAGGTCTTAAGAATGAAGTTGTTTGGTGACCGATTACAGAATGAACGTTGCCTTATTCTCTTTTATAAAATGGTGAGTGATTTGTTTGCATTTCAAAGTAATACAAAGAAGAAAAGAGTACATACATGAGAAAATAGCATGTTTGTAATATAAGTTCAGAGTTTACCAGCCACGTTCATCTATCCAAAATCGGAAAAGGCTCACATCATTTAATAGGTAGGCCTTTGCTTTTGTTAGGAAATGCTGTGGTGTAGTGAAATTTGGTGTCTGGTGTCTCAATTTCATGTCGGTACCAGAGCTTGAATCAGGCCTGAAGATTTGAACTGGACTCGAAAACTGTAACAGCAATGAGTCCAACTTGACCTGACACATACAGTGTTTTAAATCCAAATTCGATCCTAGTCCGGGAAATTTGTATCCAAATTCGACCCCATCCGACACAGGGCAGAGAATTTTGAATCTGAACCTGTGAAAATTCTGTTTGACGGAATCGAACCCAACCAGTTGGCAACCAGTGAAAATATTCTTACAGCAGCGTCTGTTTCATCATAATCTCTCGCACGGGTGATATGTGAACTGTGGTGCATCGTCGTGGGAACCTGAATGTGAAATCTTGAACCTGACCTGAGCCCAATGTGTATCTTAGAAATGATGTCCAAGTCCGACGAAGCCCAACGTGAACAGTTGGGTCTCGTTGGGTTTGGAAAGTCATGTCAAGCTCAAGTCTGTACAGAAGTCTAACATGTGGACTCAAGGTAAAACATTTGAGCCACCATGTCTGAACTATAGAGAAAGAGACCTTAATCAAATTATCATCAAGAAATCAACTACATTCTGAGAAGGCAAGTGGAAAACACCACAGAAACAACCTCTTAGCACCAAACTAAAAATAAAAAACAACATCATGTCTTTCCAGAACTTGAACGGCAATACTTCACCATATTAAACACATCGTTGACTAAAAGAGACTTTACTCAGAATATTGATTTAACACCTCTACAGTAATGCCAGACGGCAGTGACAGTATCTAATACCCAAAGTGTTGGTGGGGTTGGATGGGCTTCAGTAATTGATGGTCGGATGTGTTTTCCCAGCGATAATGTGTCTTTGCTGTCATGGGGTTGCTGCTTTCCTTCCTCTCACTCCGTCAGAGCCCTTTCTGTCAAAACAGCACATGTGTCTCCCCAATGAAGATGGATTACTCTCCGTTGGCTTTATATGGAGGGATGCAGAGAAGGGGGGTGGGGGGGGTGTAGAGGGAGAATTTAAAAGAGAAAGAGAGAAGTGGAGGTAAAGAAGGGGAACTGGCAAAGCCAAAAGAGAAAGACAGAAAGAAAGGGGGACTGTAAAGGCAGACGCAACAATGCAAAATAAATAAATTACCAGACGAAACACAAAATATTCTGTAATCAAGTGGAATTTGCTAGTATCAAGTCAAAAATCTGCTGGTGGAGTAAAGTGAAAATTACTTAGTAAGCAATCATGAAAATCTACCATCAGCAAAATCCTATCAAACTAGTAATAAAGATTTAAATTAAGGCCTATTTAGCTAGGAGGTATTTGTGTCCTTATGTAAGATTCATAATTGAGGATGCATGTAGTTGTATGTTCAATCAAAATCTGCTGCAGTGGACCTCTAAAACAAAACAAAAATGACAATGTCAATCAATCGTGAAAGACTTTTGGAGAGGTCTTGTTTCAAAATTCCTGAAACAAATGAACGTGTTTGGGAAACAGGGTGAAAAAAATCAGTGAACTGACAAAATCATTTCAATACCTTGAGTTTGACAAATCAAGTCCAGTTATCTTGATGACTGTTTGATAACCTAGTGCATATTGTACTTGCTTGATAAGATTGTTTTCTTTCTGTGAGGAGGAATACGATTAAACCATCTTAGTTGGGTTTCATATTTGTCCAGGAGAAACACAAAATATAAAGAGGGGAGAGAAAGATGGAGGAGTGGGAGGGCAGAAAGTGCGGCATTTTCCTGCCTAGATTGAGCCATCAATATGTTGTGTTTCCTGTGTGGGTGTGCTGGCCTTGGACCAAAACCAGCGAATGGAAACCTTTATTTTGATAGTCCCCCTTTACACAGCCCACCAAAACCCAATCAACTGTCGGCAATTCTTCTTCTACAAAAATATATTCATCTTGCATGTCAAATTTACTCCACTGGCCTTGATTTTATGAGATATTTTCCTAGGAGACTCAAATATAACATCAGCAAAATCAATAGCAAGTATTTCATAATAACACACAGCCTTCTTTTAATGTACAGGATTCCTTTTTTTTTCTCCAGTGCATGAAAAAAATAGCAGAATGAAAATTGTTTCATCTACAAAACAGCACACATAAAAAATATTTCCTTCCATTTTCTGTCGGTGAGTTTTGGTCATAAAACAATATGAAACTACTTTAATATTACAAAATACCACTTTTAAACGTACACACTGTCATTGTTCATATGATGGTGTATATCACAATAACTGCACACAACAGACCACTGCCACAGTTTATATAGCTGTTAAAGCTCTATAACTGCAGCACACACACACACACACACTCACACATCCTGACACAGAGCTGTTTCTCTTGCCTCTCCATCCATTAGTGGTGACTTTTGACCTGACCAGTTGTGATCATGTGATTGTGCAACACAGAGGTCACG
Source organism: Lamprogrammus exutus (assembly GCA_900312555.1). Taxonomy (NCBI): domain Eukaryota; kingdom Metazoa; phylum Chordata; class Actinopteri; order Ophidiiformes; family Ophidiidae; genus Lamprogrammus; species Lamprogrammus exutus. Next base: position 11,142 of record OMOW01032238.1, read on the forward strand.
CTGTCTTGTCAAAATACCGGCGCTGATGTGTGACAACGCAGCGACCTCCGTGCCAATGTGTTTGAGGAGATGTTCTCGACTCGGCCGGCAAACTGCGTGGAAAGAGTGAGGGAGTGTTAGTGTAACACTCTAACAGTAATACCGGAGAGAGGCTGTGATTATGGGGAAAGACAGTAAAGTGTAACAACAGTGCTGCACATTCTTAAAATGTTCTGTTCTTTGTTCACTTCTACTGATGGAGGAGAAGTTGCTGCAAAACTGAACCCTAAACAAACCTTTTCTTACATCAACATGCATACTCGTTATCTGGATGATGCCTGATTTGTGATCGAATCTCAGCAGACGGGCCGTTATACTATGTAAGCCAATCCTTCCTCTTTGCTCTGTGATCTTCATCCATTTTTAAAACAATTGACAACTTGTATGTTTCACAGCAAGTCGCAACTCCCATTCAAATATCTTTATGCGTACGAGTGAGCAGAGCTGGGAAGATGAGGCGGGGTGATGTTTACAACTTGTGGGCGGATTTTGTCTCATGCATGTGTGTGTGTGCATTTCATTTACACCTGGCTACTTGTGACAGAGATCTGATTACATTGTGAGCCAGACCACATACGTATGCGGTCAGGCCAGTCGGATAGCATTCCAATCACAAAACATACGCAAGCATTTACACTTTGCATTAACGAGGAATCTCAGTATCCAGACAACATGACAGATTACACATGCAGATCACAACATTGAAAGTGAATGCAAGGTGTAAATGGAGCCTATGATACTTAAGTATACTCTAACCAGGCTACTGATTTGTCTTTGTCATCTTGATGTAATGTTTTTCAAAGAATCATTAACAGGAAAAACAGAACTGTTCTCCATCACGGAGTAGCTGAAAGTGTGAGAGTCAGATGATGGAGGTGTCCTAAAAGCCCAGTGGTTGAGAAGTTATTTTTCCGTGGCTGAGCGTGGGGTCAAGAGGGGAGGAATTGACAGGAAAGTGAAACCAAGAAATCTCAGTGACTGGCCATATCAGTAGCTGTGTTTCCATTTCCAGTTTTGCACAAAACAAGGGTGAATTTTTATAAAGTTGAAATGCGAAGTGGCAGTGTTTCCATAAAATGATGTTACGTGAATAAGGCTTGCTTTTCTCATCCTGCAATATTAAGATGTAGAAGTAAACATGGAGCAGGCTTCTTTTTTTTTTTTACAATCTAATAGCTCTCAGGGAATTGATAATCATTATATGCTCTAAATCTGTTGCGGACCAGAGGTGAAAACCAAAGGCTTGGGCTATAATGAGAGGCACAACCATCGGCTAGGATTACAGTGATATCATAGACAGACCATTCAGGCAAACATCTATCATCACTGTGTTACCTGGACTGTTGATAACAGAGCTGAGGGAAGTAACTATTGGCTGCCATCCCAATATGTCATCCATTTGGTCAAAATAAATGAAATGAAATGTGAATTACTTTAATAACTTTTGTGCAATATTTTCCATTACCCATTTTTCAATCCCACAACTTCAATTTGTACAAAATGCAGGTCAGTGGAAACCCCATTACTGAGCCAGTAACCTGCAGATATACTGTATATTATGATCATTTCCTGATATGGGGTCTGTCAACATACAGTACATAAACTAAACTGGATAAATGCAGCGGTATGAGTGTAATGGTATGTTGTTGGTCCAAAGCATTTGTTTGTGTCCTTGCCGACATGATTCAGGTAGTGTATCAGTTGAAGCAGACAGGAAGCAGGGAATATTTTCTGACACTAATGAATATCAGTTTTATTTGTATATCATTGCAGCCATCAGAAAGGTTATTGCTTTCATAACACTGTAGATTAAAAACAATTTAATCCCGTCCTTGTAAACAGTAATTTAATCTCTTTCAAGCTCTATCCGTTCTGATTGAAAGCAAAAGCATAAATAATTTGAACGTATATCATCCAAGCGATGTCACCACACAGCTACTGCCTTCTTTCAAGACACAGTCAGTTTTGTCAAGAAAATTATTTTGACAAGTGCACTGGAAACAAAATAAAGTCCCCCCCCCTCCCCTCTGCATATTTTGCTACTGCTATTGAGAAAAGTAAAGGACAGTGACAGAATATCAATAACAATAACAATTCTTAGGATTTTTCTAATTGAACCTGAAAGTGCCATGTGAGGTTACATACCTTCAAGATGAGCTTTACCCAGAAATTAGGGTGAAATACTTCTATAATTCTAAAACAGAAGTGGAAAGCCATTAAGTGCACATACTCAAGGGCTGTAAATGCAGTTTTGAGGTACTTTACTTGAGTTGTTGCATTTGTGAGTACTTTTGGACACTTCAGTGCACTTCACATATTTAGTTTTACTTATGTTATATTTGAGTGCAAGACATCTACTTGTAATGCAGAAGCCTGCTTTTCAGTTGTCGTACTTCTACTTAAGTAGTGGATTTGAGTGCTTCTTCCACAACTGACTCCCTAAGAAAATGGACATTGACCTCAATTGTCCTTATTTTGGCTGCTATGAAAAGAACTCTGTGCTATTTCATCAATAACCACATCTTCTGTAAGACATTAAAAACTCTCAAGCTCGATGCTTGGAGATAGTTTTATGGAGGCTTCTGTGGCCCGATTTGACCAGGAAGAAGAGCGAAGAAAGAGACTGAAAGGCAGAAAGAAAGAGAGAGATTAAGAGGAACAGAGAAAGAGTGAGAGAGAGAAGCTTTTAAAAGGATTTTGTCGGTTATTGACTGGTTGCACTCTTCAGCTAATAGCCATTTAAAGATTATGGGCCTGCTGGTGGAAATCAAGGCCTCCATTGTTTGCCTTATTGCATTCTGGCAGATGGGGGCTGACACAACAACACGCAGCATCCCTCCGGGCACGCTCGCCGAGCACCGACCCTCCATCAGCAGATCTCCTATTGAACTGGCCCTAATAACTGGCCATGAATTATTAATCCACATACCATATTGAAGACAGAGAGGGAGGAGAAAAACAAGGGGGATTGTGGGCCGGTTGCAGTGAGTGTGATTGGCGTACAGGTGCCAGTCGAAGGAAAAAAGGTCCGTTCAAAAGAGTCCCAGGGCGGCGATTTCTCGGAACGGGGAGGACGTTCCGATAACTGGCACGGGAAGATAAAATATATATTCATTAAATGTCAGATTGCTGATGAAATGGGTCCGATCCATTAGTGGGTAGCGGAGCGGCCGGTTAATGTTTCCCGGTTGTTCCTGGGTTGGGTGGCTTTTACTGTTGCTCTGGGTTGCTGCTGGAAACAGGATCATTCGATCCGGAAAAAAGTTTGCAAGAGCAAGAGCAGGTGTCGTTCAAAATAAAAAGGAATCCAGGCAACACGGCAGAAATCTGAGTCAAATGCACCTGTTGGTGAAACTGAATAAGTTTGCTGTGTTTCAAGTCGAGTGAACCTGATCACTGATTTGCAGTTTATCTGTCTTCTCTCCTCCGGTCAGGTGATTTATTTACAGGGATTGATTGCTAACCTTGGCTTTAGCCGCCATTGAAAATGCTGGCAGACAGATTTTCTTTCAAATAGCACTTGCAAATAACTGTCAGTGTTTGGTTTGAGTCGACTCAGGGTGCGGTTTACTGCATCAGCCAAGTTCAGGTGCTGTCAGATACAGTATGTTTTCAATTCAAACAAACACATGCCACTTCTAAAACATTTCAAGATGTCATTGTGTGATTAGTTGTGTTAACCTCCACTTGTCTGGAACTTCATGTACAATAAAAACAAAAATTAAGTACAACAAATGCCGTGGGGCCTGGGTGTTGGAAATACTTACCAAGAAAGGGTGCCAAGAAGCAACATGTCAAAACACATCACCTGTGTGTCACACTACATATAAACCACAAAGACAAAAATCTTTAAGCTATATTTGATCCTTTTTTGATACATTGACTCGCAAAGGATTTTAGGATTATCATTTATTGAGCTTGTAAAATAGCAAAAGTTGTCGAGGCTTTCCTGTTGGTTTCCTTGCAGGTATTTCAGTGAGATACTGTATCATAGAACACTGGCAGCATAAATCCCAGAATACTCTTATCATTCTTAATAGGATTTCATTATATGTAGTTATGAATCTCTCTGACTGGGTAATAAGACTTCAGTTTAACCCATTGGCTCGATTAGCTTTTACGGGTGGTTATCATTTGGAATCTTTCTCTCTGTCTGTTTTCTTTTTTTTTTACATCAGCTGCAAGCTCACATTGAATTAAAAAGCCTTTGGCAGAGCTGTTCTCGCTTCCCATTTATTTAAAAATGAAGTCTACCCAGCATCTGATGAATTGAATTTCCTGTGTCAAAAGCCTGTGATTTCATAGAAAATAATGAGCAACGCCCGAAGAATCCCTTTCAGATTTCATTAAGAAGGAGAGGTTCTAATTGTGAGGAAATTAAATTCCCATTGTTTTCTCTTTCTGAGTTACTCAGCTCACACTGATGATGTTTTGAAGTGTGTTTCAGTGTGCGTGGTGTCTTTGTGCTTCCTTTAAAGGGCCACTCATCTCATGTTAACCAGTATGAAAAAGACATTATGAATGGCATAATCAACTTGTATAAAAGATTAATGTGTCATTCTTTAGGTAGTGAATGCACATCAGTCAGTGGAAGATAAGAGCTGCTGCGAGTACACAACACCAGAGAGATAAAGTCTTCCCTCATCTCTCTGCAGTCTGCCTGAAAGCTGCTTCTTGGGTGAGTGCCCCCCATTTCATCAGTCGCAAAGACATCAAGAGCATGAAGGAAAACTGCAATAAGCACCTGGAAGTAAGCCAGGAGTGAAGACAAATAGGTTTGGATCTTTTCCAATGCATCCGCCTCTTCACTTGCAATGCTACTTGCACACGTCCAGTTGAGGAAATCCTACACTCTTAAAAGCACCTGTGTCAGTTAAAGCACATAACTTGAGTTTGGAACATGCTTTTGGGACTTGTCATCACAGAATGTGTTGACAGCATGACAACAGCTCTGAATAGAAAAGTGTAATAAAAACTTACATGCAAACAATCCATTATTTCTGTACAGTAAAAACCTGCTCCACAAAGAGGTCAAATGTATCAGTGCAAAACTTTCATTTAATGACTAAAGGTTCTGTCAAGCCAGACACTATATGAGTCAGGCCAGTAAGTGCTATTATTGACCAATCGGTTGATCAGATTATAGACATTATATCAGTTGGCAATTGAGATTTATTGAAATGAACGATTTCATCCTTGACAAAATTCAAGTGATGCCTTTTCCAAAACTTATTGTGATTCGTAATTTAAAATATGTGTTCTATACTTCTACATCTACAAGATTAGCCTGCATGTTTGTCATATCATGTACCACACTGCAAGGAAACGTCTGGTATTGAATCCTGAGAGCCTTATTTTCTCAAAATAAATGAAAAAATCTGCGCAGTGCAATGCAGTGCAGTCAGTCTGTTTCCAATACAAACCAATAAGATTGAATGAGATCTCAGGACTGTTTTTGCAGTGTTAGTTGTTTGTTCTGCCTCTGACCCGAGCAACTGTTGAATGCCTCACTGAATATTCACCACAACAACATATACATACAGCGTATCTGTCAGCCAGCAATAATGGCTGTGTACATAAATCCTCGGTCGACAAAAGTGAACGACCTGGAATTAGCTTAATAATGTGACATCAAACAATTATATGGGTGAACACTGTGTGCGTGTGTATGAGAGAGAGAAAGATGTGAGAGAAAAGAGAGAGAGAGAGAGAGAGAGAGAGAGAGAGAGCGCCTGCAGGCACAAAATGAATGGGACGTGGAAATGGGTAGGCGGGTGGGTGTGGTGGTGGTGGGGAGGGGGAGGGGGGGGAAACACAGAGCAGGTCAAAATGAACACCATCTGGGGACATGAAAAGGAGGGGGCGGG
>OMOW01032242.1:0-11600 GCA_900312555.1 Lamprogrammus exutus
TTTCATCCCCCATGCAGCCGTCATCACAATGATTGTATTCCTGAATATTCCTGAATTCTTATTTTGTCTGAATGCACCTTTAATGGTTCATTTCCACATGAAAGCATCCACACTGAGCGCGCATACTCCCATAGTTCCGTTAGGTGACATGAATATCGAATCAGGGTCATTTCGCAGCATAATTATCTCCAGTTCATTAGCCTTGAACTTCAGATCGACTGCAGTAGAATATAAACGTAGAAAAGAGCCCGCACTAGTCTGATAAATACAGTGCAGCTGAGGTACTTTGCAGTGTGACTGTCGTTATAGGAATTCAGCCTTGTCAGGAGAGCTCCAGGCAGAATTTATCATCCTGCATGAGGGTGACCTTGGGGAGAAGTTCACCAGTGGATTTGGGGAAGGAGCAGGGTTGGATAAAGGAGTACTTAAGAATGCAGAGACACTGTGCTACAGAGCTCTTTCATTTACAAGCTAACTCTCTTTTCTCATTTCTTTCACACCTTGGTATGAATAAAGGGATTTTGGGGGGGAAATCTTTCCTCCATACTGACTACATAAACTGATTTAATTAAGTAGCAGGTTTTACTGGTATATTCCCCTGGTTCCTCTGCAATCCCTTAAAAGCTTCTTGATTTTGGGATGAAAGGACCCACATTTTGCTAGCAAGTTAGGAGAGATCCCTTTGGTTTATAAATAGTTTGTGACACGTTTCCAAGTAAAGGCAGACCCAAAAGCAGACGACAAAACGGGTTTAAGTAAAAAGTAAACGGCTTTAGTCGTGGTCAGAAATCAGGCAGAATTCAGAGTAGAATAAGAACAGGCAAACCACGTCGATAAAGAGGCTGGGGTCAAAAACAGAGCAACAAGGCACAAACACTTAAAACAAGGACAGGACTGGGTCAGAACAACCACAAGGCAAGAAACGAGGGAACGCAGGAAGCTTGGCGGGAGAGCCGGACAGGACAGAGATGAGGCTGGAGGGCGACATCCGCTGGTGTGGAGGGGAATGACAGGGGATCTGAAATGACAGAAAATGTAAATAACAGATCTAATCAACAGGAGAGGATGACACTGGTTGTGTGTCAGGCACAATGGGTGATGGGGTGTGTGAGTATATGACAGTTTGTGAAGTTTGCTGACTAAAAAATCCTCACAAATCGAGCGTTTGCAGCGTTTCCAGCCCCTCAGTCTGTCATTTTCGACTGAGTTGACAATAAATCAGCCACAGCTCTGATTGGCTGATTTATCTGAGAATTACTCCCACTTTCCTCATTGCTGGTTATTCCAAGCTGGCTGAAGGTTTCGATTTTTCCAGATTGGAAGACATTTCAAAAATATAAATGATTGTAGGCTTGTTATTTAACAGGTGCTTGGACGCAACATGACAGTAAGTGTAATTTTCAGACTGTCCCTCGTGGACTGCACCGAGTTAAGGTAGCGCGATGCAATATTTCGGTCCAATCCAAAACGTTAGCTGGAGCCAACATTTTCTCAAAGGTCAGGATCCTCCAGTATACAGAAAGTTTTATCGTTTTGCGTTGTTACATACAAGGGGGACCAGCTTATTCGCAGAAGGGCGAGGAAAAGGCGCTTCTGTTTAATATGAATCCTTTCACAAAGTCTTGATAACAACATGTGAGTCTTTGCTGTCCTGAGTTGACTGCAGTTGAACCTCATGGCCTAATGTGATATTCTCAAAGTTGGAAAGATTCTTAGTAATGAGTTTTAACTTTTCAGGAGGAAAAATGTGTTATTTCACAGTCAGTGCCATTATCAGAAGCTGCCTTTCATTTCTAACCCTCATCAGACGGGCAGAGTGCCTTATTTTCCAGCTGCAAAATCTCAGGCAGACATCACCGGAATAATCAGTGCTCGTTTTTTCCTGCAGAATGACACTCAGAGAAAGGTGCAAAGGCTACTTGTGCTAAACACTGTATTTTTCTTTTATTTCATCTAGTGTTAATATGACTCCTAGATGAGTGGTCTTATCACAGCTAGAGAGAATAACTGTGAAACAAAAGTAAATGCCAAATTATAATCCTGCACCTACAAAGTCACAGGGCTCTGCATCGCTGCTCACGTCAGCAGCTGTTTGCACCTCCAATCCTTCGTTACCATATGGACCATGAGCAACAGCTGCATGTGAGCAAGAAAAGCAAAATGGTAAGGTTGTGCAAGAAGATCCTTAGCATACAGGTATATCAAAACAGCCAAATGTGTTTAAATTCCTGGAGGGAAATCACCCAGACAGTGCGTAGAGATAAAACAAATCTGTGAAAAGTGGAAGTATCTGCAAGACCGGCCGGAGTGTGTGTGCGTTGTGTTGACGTGCCCATTTGTGGAATGCATCTGTGCGTTGATGCATTCCAAATATATGTGCAGAATTATGTGAGTCTACTGTGCATGTGTGCCAATGTCCACATTCATTCAAGTTCCCCGTTGTCAAAAAATGACATCAGCGGATCAGAATTTTTACTTTTACATTTCATTTGTTTGTGGTTGGAACTATATTCACCGTAGCTTTGCGGTCTTAGATGTGATTACAATTGTGATTTTGTTTTGTGTGGCTTATCTGGTCAAAACAGACGGGGTAATTTCAGTTAAAACAACCTGTCCAGCTGCAGTACTCAATACCAGTAATAGTACATTATCCTTATCTATACTGGTATTTGCTGAAGAGTAGCCCTAACTTAATTTTGAACAATTTACAACCTTACTGAGCTCTCTCTCTGTGTAGGTAGCAATAAGTTCCCTGTTGGATTTGTGTTTACTTGTTCCTCTGTTGTAACAGGGAGCACTCACCATTAAACGTCCCCCTGCACTCACAAAGAGGCCAAGTGACTCTGCCCTGCGAATGCCTCTGTATTTAGCCTGATTTACGATATCGTTTTGCAATAAAGGCCAGCATGAGGGGAAGAGATTCATTAAGGAGCCCAGTTTATGTTTTAGAGAAACCCGGAGAGGCCGTGGGAATACTGATTGGCACACAGATATGTGCTTGTCTCGTCCTCCCAACCTAAGCCAAAAGCGCGCAGTCCTTTTCCCCTGCAGCCGTGTGCACTGGATGGCACAAAGGAGGCGTTGTACTCTGCCCTCAGGATGCCCAGGATGCCTAGGATTCTCGCCACTCAGTCCGCAGTCCTCCCGCTGTGATAACACTGTTGCAGACATATCAGGCCTCCTCGCAGCACCGGAAGCATCGGAAGCCCTGCTCAGCATCCCTTAATGACATCCCCACTGACCCTCACAGCCACTAACAGCGGTGCCTTTTTGGGTTCATCTCTCCATCCACAGATTCACCAAACAGGCCAGTGGGTCTGCAGTGTTTACTTTTCATCGGTCGATACTCTTTAATCCCCAAGATGATGTTTTCTCTCATGAACTCAAAATAGCTCTTCCTCCTCCCCAGCGAAGCCGCAAGCCCATTACTCTTTATTAGCTCTTAGTGTCTTAAATGTGGCAATCCATTAGAGGCATGGCAACAAACATCCACAGCAGGTCCCCCAGCAGCCCGCTAGTACACACACACACACACGTGTGCACTTACATGTACATTAATGTGAACTGACCCTTGATCAGCTGCAATTATTGAGGATTGAATTCAGCTTGTCTTGAAGATTCTTAAACTTTTTACGGTGGCAATACCTCCCGTCTTCATTCTTAAACTTATCAGCTAGGCGGTCTCCAGAGACCTCTATCAGCCTGAGTGATTCCCCCTCTATGGAGGCTGGCATGAAGTAATATCATACTGTGTCATGTATTGATTCTTTTCCCTTTCCCTTTTTCTTGAATTTCTCAGTGGCTCAAAAGCATAAATCACCCCCAAATGATCCTTGAAGGAAATATTGTATTTATTATTCTTGACGCATGGGCACAAATTCAATAGCCCTTATTAATTGAACATGGTGAGAAATATGATGTGGGTAATTCGATGGGACGAGAAAGCTTTCTCTCATTCCTCATTTTTCAGAGTGTCCTGTTTGGCATTCATAGCAAAGCTGCAGAGGGATTCGGGGTCAGAACGAGGGTCAAAGGGAGCATAATTGTCAACCGCAACAAAGACGATTTCTCCGTAAGCTTTGCAACACAATTCCCTATTTTCTGTTCCTACACTGAGCATTGAAAATCGACAATCCTTGAGTAACTGAATTGCCTTGACTGCCCATAATCATCGACAGAGCTCCCAGTAGAGCTCCCAGTAGAATCCAGGAGCTCTCTGTGACTTTGCTCATCGTTGCTTTCCATCCACTTCTTCTACTTCTTATTGAGCTTTCTGTACTTCTTCCACATGTCATGTCTCTCCTGACGTGTGTGTGTGTGTGATGAAGCAGAAAGACAGGCACGCACCCAGAATGCAGCCATTCACTTTGGTGTCCGCCCATATTATTAGAGCTGGGAGTAGGGAGCAGGGAGCAGATACTTGGCCTTTTTTTCCATCCCTGGTGTCCTCCGTGGTGCCTGTTCATTTACTCAGCCTCTGTGAGTGTGAAGGCTGCTCTTCGCTCCACCAAGTCCTGCTCCAGGTCTACTCGTGGCGGTGCGGAGCTCAGCGTGTGGGATGAGAGAGCCTGTATGAGCCCGTGTATGGGAGGGGCGTTGGCATGTTAGCTGTCATCCGGGTCCGGCTTTTGACTCATTTATCATTAATTGTGAAAACGTTACGCTTAGTAAGTGCCGCATTTTTCATGATTAAAGTATGATTTAGCAGGCGTCGCTTAACGGAGAACTCTGACAACATGATGCCGACTTGAAGAAACTCACCTGTTTGAGCTCCATGGAAAGAGCTTGTTGTGTCTGGCAACCCTTGCAGACTGGTTTTTGTGGGTCCACGATGTTCTCTTGCTCATCTGCCTCGAGTGTCAAGTGCTTCCATTTGTGGCTCTTGATGCTTTTAATTTTGACTTTACATTAGCTGCCAGACTAACTGCTTGCCATCTGTTTTCTGCTATGAAGATTGATGTTCCTAATTTCGTGAGTGGCGGTTGGTGTATACAAAGTGCTGGTACTTTAGATAACCCTGGTAAAACTACTTGAAACTAAGAATTTGTTCCAAAAGTTCCAAAAAGTATGCAGCCATACGATGCACAATGACCCATGTGTCTGTTGCTGCTGGTGTGATGCTAATCTGAAGATTCTGCTCATGAATACATAGATATTCTCATCATATCTATTGAAACCTAAACCCATCTCAGCATTGCCTCAAAAAAAGATACAACACATTTTAATTAAAGGCCAGTTTGCATCATTTCGCTTGATCTTTGTCCAGACTTGCTGTTGCTGAAATGCTGCACCTCAGGTTCATAGCTGGAAACTATTAGGTGTCTGGGTGTTGTGAGTTTCGTGGGCCATGTCTGGCTTTCCAGTTTAGGTTAATCTTCTCCTGCAGAAAGAGTCTGATTACATCCAGACACTCCACACACTGTTCCAAAGCCCCCCCACCACTTAGAGATCTGAAACAGTTGAGGAGTCTCTCTCCTCAAGAATTCAGCTCTCAGCCTGGTCCTTTGCCAACATAAATCCAAACTCATTCACCCAAGCTAGTTGAAGTCGACGAATTGACCAAATTGACTGTTATCTGCATTTCTGTTGGCGTATTTAGTTTTGACAAAAAATATTGCTTGAAACAGGCAGACCAAGAGCACTGCTGGCTCTTACGTGTGGTGCTGCATGTTACTAAAAATGATCCCAATGTTCTCATTACATATTATTCTGTATTCCTGCATGGCCCTACGTGCAAGTCTACAGTAGTAGACTGAGCGTTAACACGTGAAAGTGCTACATGTTGCTTACGTAGGTTACATGGTACAGTGAGTGTATGTATTCCAAATACACCATAGCATAATAATGGGTTTCTGTAGCCACAGTGTCTCACATTATGCAAGTGTCAGGTGAGAGAAAAGACTGAGAGCCAAAGGCCTCAGGATGCAGAATCTCTCATTTTCAAAATAACTTAAAATGTGCAGATATACTGTACAGTACTCTCTTAAAGCCCACATTAATATACGTATATACAAGATATTTTATCAAAGGAGCTTCCCTTGGTATTAGGTTGCTGCTTATTTCATTTGAATTTTTATAAACATGACAGCCAAACTGCCAGTGGAACTCAGAAAGGACAATTACTGAGATCTCATCAGCAAGAGGTCCTGACAGCACGAAGGAAGCAAAAAAAAACAGCCTCAGCAGCATTTCTGTTTAAAAAGGGAAACGTCTCCTCTTCATTAAAACGAGAAAGAAAGAGATTCTAATTCAGAGATTCATCTGGCTCAGCATAATGCTGGCAAACCTTTCACACTTTAATGCCACACAATTGGGGAATTTAATTATACATGATGTGGATTATAAAGTGTATGCTGAAATAGTAATTTTTTCTCAGTTGAATTATCATTATTTTACTTTTGTCTTAGAGTTTGAACGAGTTCAAGGACATAAGTCTCTCCCTAATCCTTTTTTATCCTCTTTTTAGATGAGGGATTATTACCAAATATAGTATCTAATAACATTCCATACTGTGATAAAACTGCAATTAGCACTACACTAGCCTGCCATTGTAGGTATCAACACTACAGATACAACTACTGTGCGAGTAGCAGCAGAGCCTTTGAACTTAATGTCTTAAATAAACTCTGATGGGTCAGTATTCATTAATTCATAGAACATTATGTTGAGTTTTATATTTACAGTTCAATTAAACATTGATACATTTGCTGTACACCTCTTTTACTACAAGTACTAGTGCTAATACTGCTAATGTACAATGCATGTGTCCCACGGCATGTCCAGGGCATTATCATGTAAATACCTGCTTGCATAACATCAAATTTCTGTATCATAACTTGGTGTTGTTGGCGAGCTGCAAAGTGGTGACAGTTTGAATAATTCCAGAAAGATTATTTTATTGAGCATGGGTGCCTGAAGCAATATTCTCTCAGGGGGCTCAGATATGCTATGATTACGCCCCTGCTGTGCAGAAGACAAAGAGCATAATATAGGATACCAGGGTTTGAAGACACAGTAGCTTCTTTGTACTGTTTTTCAATTTCGCAACCTAGAACAAAGGAGGGACCCGTTCCTCCTTAAATAATGTCATGCATTATTTTGTTTTATTAATTCCCCTCCATAACGCTGGCTTGCTGACTCTGATTATGCTGGATTTGAGTTTGGAGATTTCCAGGCTCTATTTGGTTTGAGGAGGGATTATTTTTCATATTATAAATTCAGTGTCAGTTTTCAGGCAGCGGTTCTAGACAAGGTTTTCATGCATATGCTGATGCCAGGTGAAGAAATGCTGAAATATTGTATCCTGTAGCCACCGCAGAATACATCAGCTGCCTTGCTATGTGCTTTAAATGTGCCGTAAATATCAAAAATAAAGCATGTTTTAGAGATTTTAAAGGGGACATGTTATGCTTTTCTCTCATTTTTTAAAGTGCAATATAGAAAGGAGTACAGTATGTGTTGAACATTGTCAAAGTTACAAAGCTTATGGTTCACCCCAAAAGAAATACATCTTATAAGACAAATCCACAGGTCCTGAACTGCCCTGAAAGCTTCATTTTGATTTGTCCTACATTTCTGTAACATGGTGATGTCAGTGTGTAACATTTACCTTTAACCATTTACCAGAAAGCAAGTTAGAAGCAAGTGTTTGGCCTGTATCCACCATATTTTAGTCCAATCAGATCAGACAGAGCCTTAAACAATGCTTTTCTTCACTCAGTGTGCACAGTAGTGCCACAGAAAGGGGACTAGAAGGGGGTTGGTGTGTTTTTACACATTAAACATTGCAAATGTTTCAAAAAATAATGAAAATTGTATAATGTGTCTGCTCTTATGTCATCAAAGAGCAATTGAAAAGTTCCAGCAAATGATGGTACATACTGTCCAATGGATGTAGGCATAAGTCCTATAGGGTCTCGTCTGACGCACATAGCTCCATTGCATTTGGTTCTGGTCAGTCCTAAGGGACACAGCTGAGTCACTGGGCCATTCAGCATCCATTTGAACCCTGTTTATCATTGATTCTCAAAGCCCATAAGCAATTATTATATGTCCTGCTGCTTGACACACTAATAGTTGGCTGCAGAAAAGACCAAGATCTTAATTTATATTGGATTTTCCATTTTCTGTCCCATTTCCTCCTTTTCACTAGAAAGTTGGTTTGCTTTAAATAGAAATTCAAACGGCATCTTTCAAAGGTTGCGCTTCCACAAAACCCCTCTTCTCTTCTTGATCAAGGCCTTTTCACCTGACAACTACTAAAAAATTGGATAAAATATTTTACAAGTGTGTTTTTTATTCAAAAGCTCTATCCTGTAAATTGGTTCAGCCTGATTCTTTTTGTTTGGTACTGTTTTTCAGTTTGCTGGTATTAAATATGATCAGAGCAGCCACGCATGATTCATCAAAATCATCTAACATTTCAGAGCATTATTGAGGTGGTGCTGAACCGTGGATATTTTGGTTAATGTAAACACATGCAAGATTTCTGGGGTAAAAGTGTGACTGTTTTACATTATTTGTCATCTAAACTGTTACCGTAGCCGCTTGATGCTCCAGATAGCTGAAAATCTATGACTCAGTACATTAATGAGGAGAGGGCCGGGGTCTATGGCTGCAGTCATTTTATGTGATCATAATTAAGTCCTTTATTATGTCACCCGTGAAGGGAAATCTCTTTTTAACTGAGAGTAAGGCACTCAGGCCTATGGAGCCAGCACTTTGTCTTCACTTCAGTTGAGACATCAGAGCCCAGACTTGGGAGTGGAAACATTAGCACCCAGGGACCAAACGATGGCTTTGTTCCTGACTGTTCTGTTCTGGACTATCAAGCTTTTTGTTTGTCAGCATTGTAATGTCGGGTATAGAACAATGCCTCTTGCCAACAAATGGCACAGAGCTCCTGCTTGTTCAGGAAAAATACAAATTAGTCCGTGGTGCGATGTTGCTCAGACGTCTGCGTTCCCTGTCTGCATCGGAGTGTTTACTCAGACGCAGCTAACTGAGGCTTTAAGTAGAACAGGTGCCGCACACGGCGTACGAGTCCCCTAGCGAAGTGCTGACGCCCTCCGAAGGTGCAACCTGCCCGTAACCACACTGCCCTTAGTGGGACAACGCTGAGGTCAAGAGATGTGCCATGAATCACAAACTCCTGTCTGATTTGTAAATTGTCATTTCATTGATTTACAAGGATGGTCAGCAAAAAGAAATTCTCTGGTAGGTAGCATGAAAATGGGAGTGTGCTGTGGGAGTGTAATCACACAGCAGATTACTCTTCAGGAGAAGGTCAAAGCCCACTCTCAATGTGATTAAAATCCCCCTTTTTCTTCTATTTGTGCTGTGCAATTCCTCAACCAGATCAGTCTGTACTCCTAAACATTGCAGGCCTTTCTCACAGCAGATAGCAGCAGATGTCTTATAGCAGGAAAAGTGCAGGTATTAATTCTGTCATTACTGATTGGTCAGGTTGGTCAAGAACCCTACTGGAGCCCTGATACAGGTACACTGAAATAGATTGCAACCATGTTTGATATTATTAGATAAGATATACCAGTGCTTTTCTGCTATGACATATGGAAATATCTTCTGTGAGAACCAGAACGTTTCACAGGCGGCAGATAGGCGATGTCCTAAGCCGTGGTTGGACAGGACATGCAGTATGTCTGTAAAGTAATTATTCTCACAGAAGCATTGTTATCACATCAAAACAGCCTCAGAACACAATCCACAAATACATAATGTGAAATGTCACATGTAGGTTTTCTTGTAAAGGTGATGGCACTTCAACAAAAGTAGGGGGCTGTTAGCGCACCTAAGTGTGCCTCACAAGCGCAAGACTGGAATTTCTCCGTCTACATTATCCTCTTAAAATTCCATTTAAGGTATAGTAATGAGAAATAGCTGGACGTGGGTCACAGAACAAAGTCAAGCGCTTCTTCAAGTGCCTCCATTCTTCAGTAAAAACCAAAGCAAAAATACCAGAAATCATGGAATTACAGATGTGTAATTTTGCACGGTACTGCTACAACCTGGGGTTATTTTTTTTACCGAGGATTTTGCAGAAGGTAAAAGGCGGATAAAGAATTTACTGACAATTGTGCAACAGAGCTTAGCAATACATTAAGAGGTGGAGGCTCATTCAAACTGATAATACTATCCAATAAAGCCAATTCCTTCTATAGCAGAGCCACGTTGGCGGGCGCCGGTGTAATAAAGAGGCAAAACAACATTAGAGTGTGATATTCTACAAATTCTACTAGATAGAATATGAGAAACTAATCTCTCCAAGTGTACAGCTTATACTCTGTTTTACATTTTACACGAAGATAAAAGCACACAGGTAATTCACCATCTCATTAGCACAACTGCTGTCCCTCACTACTGGCTTTCTGTTTTGCTTAAAGACTCTATATGTACGAGAGAATCTTGAAGGACATTTCCAACCTGCATTCCCCAAAAGGTCACACATTTTTAGGGTAAAGGTTACGGGGGTGAGGGGTCGTGTCATGTAGCCTGACAACTGTACGACCATATTCATACAAAACCGAGAGAGAAGTACCACATTTCGGTTTCGAATGCAGGTCGTAAAAGTCCTTCAAAACGCTCCCCTAAATGTAGAGTATATAGAGGAAATGCTTATTGGCGTAAATGGTGTAAATAACAACAAATGATCCCATGGTGAACCTGTCCTGACTCAGCTCTTCTCTTGTCTTGCAGTAGCCGACTGTCGTGTCTTAGAGGGACTGCAGAGATACTCCTCTATCCCCACATACCTGCCTGTCAACTACCAGGTGCTCAACGCCGACTTGGCGTTCTTCCTGAAGGAAGCCAACCAGGACTTCATGAGGAACTCCAGCCTGATGTCACGGACTGAGTCCTTCTTCATCTACCAGGCCCGTAGTTTGCCCTCAGTCAATGCCAGCTATGGGCCTCTGTCCGTGGAGCAGCCTGTCCCTTTAGAGCTCCTACAGAGCCCTGGGACTTTTCCTGCCTCTTCCATTTTCACCTTCAACTGGAAGGTGCAGACCTTCATCATGAACACCAGGATTCACCTGGCCAAGCCCAAAGTCCAGGTTTTGTTCTATGTCGCGGGCAGGGACTGGGACGACTACAGCACCATTGATAAATTGCCCTGTGTGCACATGTTTGCTTTCCATGAGACCCAGGAGGTGCGTGGTACCTGCCAGCTGAAGGGGGAGCTTGGGCTGTGTGTGGCTGAATTGGAGCCCCTGGCAAGCTGGTTCAGCCCACCCAGCGTGGTGCCAGGACGCCAGAGGAACCTGGAGGTGTCAGAGGGCACCCCGGTGGAGCTCTACTACATGTTGCAGTCCACAGAGACAGGGGAGTGTCACTCAGAGGAGGCCCGCAAAGACAACTTCATCCGTTCAGACCAGGAGGGACTGTTTGGCTCTTACACCTCCACCCCTTTGAAGAGGATCGGCGGTGTGAGGCTCTACCAGAACCCCACTCCACCCCCACTGGCTGAACACAGGCTGGATAATAACTTTATGGTGATGGTGCCCGCCGTACCCATTAGACAGAGGGAAACAGTCTCCGCTTTTATTTCAGAGTCGGCGTACTCTCCCGTGGAAATGTTTACT
>OMOW01032276.1:0-10123 GCA_900312555.1 Lamprogrammus exutus
ATAAAATTAGGAAGAGGAACTCAAAAATAAAAGTAGGCCTATCACTTTACCAGGAATGTAGACTGTGCCTCAGCTGAAATGGGCACAGTGGATTTGGACGGCTGCATAGATCGTCTTTTATTGATAAATGTACAAGCATTGAGATAGGTGGACATCTGACTGTGTGGTCAGTTCACGTGGTTTTACTCCGATATCGACTAATGGTACCAGGATGTAAACACTTGTGCCTCCCTTTTTTATTTTAGGTTTGCTCTTCAATCACACACAGTATTCTGATGTTGTTGAACAATAAACAGTTGCAGAAAACACACAACTGTTTTGTGGGAGCACGGCCAGACTGGGATTGAAGCTGACAAATATGAAAGTTGAGTCCTTCCCTTCTGCTGATGCTGAGTCATATTTCTGTTGAATATGAGCCTGACTATGACACGTCATCAAAACTTCCAATACGGGGGTTAACACCTTGAATCACAATGAAGACCTGAATATCACAAGTCTGTTTAACATCACTCACACTGTATGTCCTCACCTATCAACTATCTCACTCGTGTGTGTGTGTGTGTGTGTGTGCGTGCGTGCGCACACGCACATGTGTTGTATGTACATGTATGATGGTGTTGCCATTGTCTTCACCTTTCCTGACACTTGTGTGGCTCATCAGTGCCTATGTGAAGTGACAGGCCACATCCTGGGGCAGCTGGCAGGAGCTGGCATGCCGCAAAAGAGCAGCACAACTCCATGACAACACACACACACACACCTCAGGCCATACCCCAGTCTTAATTCCTAAATGCATTTGCTCCAGTTCCTGCTTAGGCGCTGCAGGGAGACTGTTGGGGGATAGAGGAGGGGCAGGATGTATGCAGGACTAGCTCCTCACACACTATTACCCCTAACACACACACACACACACACACATATGCACACACAGTTGCCCACCACCACTGACATACACACAGTTAAAGGTGACAGAGCTGAAAGGATCATGCTGGAACAGGGTGGTAGTTCCCTCTATCCACTGATGACGTGTACAGCACAGAATGTTTGAAGTGTCAAATAACTGTCTGGGACACAGATGAGAGATGTTCTTGGTAAGCCGAAATTATTTTAATTTCTTGGATCTGTATTCATATACCTGGCCCTTCTTTAGATCATGTTAATTTTGCTGGGAAAAAAACAGGCTTATCACTCAATTATTCATTAATTATTTTGATTAAACTTGTACTAAAGGTGTGGGGGGTGTTATTTAAAAAAACACATATTATATAAATACATTATGCATGAGTTATTAAAATATGTAATAATGTTTTGATTGGCTGATGGATTAATTAACCGTTTTTGTTTTAACCCTACTTAATGACACACACAGTGTATAGTGGTAATAAGGATTTGCTGAGAGGATTACTGCTGAGGAGTACCAGCTCAGATTTTGTTTTCCTTTCTCACCAAACGACTACATGTTTGTCTTTTGTCAAAAAGACACCAATTGCTTTAACCCGATTACATTTCACACTCGTGTTTGTAACGATAACCTTGTGAGGACTGAAAAATGAGCCTTCAAATATCGCACCGAATTTGCCAAAATTAGCTGCAACTCCTCCTGCCCTCAGCTTGGCCCTCTGGGACCTGGAGAGGAAGACAGAGCAAGGGCCAAAGATGAAAGTGTCTGGGGTCTCAGCAAAAATCAAAAACAAATCTCTCAGCGCTTTGGACTTAACCCCTTTGGCCGTCGAGGACTTTGAAGTGCTCGGGCCGTACAGTTTAATTGTCAGAGTTGGGATTAGGGAAAGGTGGTAACAATTTAACCCGGCAACAAGACTGTGGGCCACTGCTCAGGCCTATCAGGTGTTTGCAGATGTGGTGTGTGTGTGCGCCTCAGGAAAGTGACAGCAAACTGCTAGAGATGAGAAGAATGCTTAACCGACCCATAATGCTTTGTTTGCTTAAGCCCCATCACAATGTAATTGGCTGGGAGGGGGAACAGAAGCCAGCTGATTGGACAGCTGGAGCACTTACTGTTACTATTTTGGATGATGTGCCGGGCCAACAGCACTACAGAGACCATTCTGTTTCCCTCAAAATGAACACCCCGACTGTTCCCATCAATGCATCAAAGCCATCCTGACTGAAACCATTAAATAGAATCTTCCCAGCAAAATGCTTCTAATATTTTTGAATGCTGTGTACATACGGTAGGTACTATACACTGTTTTTGTGAAGCACTACAATTGATTCTGATGCAACATTTTTATTGGATTGATTGGATTTCTTACTACTTTTTTAAAAATTGAGTTTCAGTGTTTTTGAACGAGCTGAACTTACCAACAGATTAGCTGCTGTAAGGCTACGGTCTGTCTGTTTCTTCTTTGTTTTTCTTGGCTGTCATCACAGCTGATGTCTTTTTTACTGCTGTGCTGTGTGTGAGTCCAGTTGTCACATCTGCTTTGTGCTTCTCCTCAGGTAAATCAGCCCACGTTTGACTTTGAGCTGTGTGCGCATTTGTATGATTCTCTCCAAGCCATTGCTCACTCTCCTCTGTGTATACTTTCACTGTTTAACCAGCTCAGCAATGAATGCTCGTGCACCTGCTTCACATTTTTATGCTTACATCCAAATCTGTCTGGTCTTCTATAAATCTTCTCTTTTGTATATTGAGCAGTTTTGATGGATGCACCGTTACAAGCAAAATAGTTTTTCATCTCTTAAAAACAGCACCATGACTTTTTATTGTTACACAAACCCACAATGTGTGGGTGTCACAATGTGGATTATTATGCCTATTGCCTAAGACTATTATTATTATTATGCTTGATTTTGTGTAATTGAAAACAGGTCACTTAACTAAAACAGTTCATTATAATGTTGTTCCCAGCTCTGTGTGGCCTTGACTTGCTTTCCAAAACACACACTTTGACAGCCCCTCGTTCGTGGTATCGACAATTACGTCCTGTATCACTGCTTCACGCTTTGTGTTTGGGCGTTGATGGAAGTGAGGCAGAGTTTTGTTCAGGGTTTCTGAGTCTCAGGTTTGATGGGCCGACAATGTGAGTGGCCACACATGACCTCACCCCCTCCTGGGATGGATAAAAGGCCTCTTGATCCTAAAACAATCTACTGGTTCAAGCTTCAGCCAGGACACCATGTCAGGCCTGTGTCACCCATTTTTATGCCCAGCAATGTTGTCGTGTTTTCACCAGTGTTGTGTTTGTCTGTATGCTTCATTGTTAGCAGAATATCGCAAAACTTAACAGACAGATTTGAATGAAATTTTATAAATGGTCATAGAGTTCATTTGATGTTTAGACAGATCTCGATCAGGATCCTATGATCGAGTATCAACGGGTGCAGTTTAGACCAGATCTAGATATTGATCCGGATCTGACAGATTGAGATAAATGCTCAAACAGGGTTTGTTTTTTCAACAGTTAAAGATATATCCAGAAGAAGATGATGCATGCACAATGGTGAAAAATAACACCAAGAAAATGAACTTGATGCAAAAAGCATCATAATGATTGCATTTGCATTGATGCATTTACTAATGATAGGTAGGCAGCATAGACTTTATTCCACAAGCTGATGTTTCTGCACCTCTCTGCCTCTTTCAAAACACTTAACAGCTGTGAAGAAGGGACGTTTTTTTCCTTGGTGTTCTTTCTCTACAATACCTTAGTCTTGTGCAGTTGAGCACAGTGAGAGTTGAGTCTGGAGTGTGAAAGCTACACAATCAACGGCTTTACAATGAATTTGAATGATACATAGTTTTTACACGCTTGATTCCAAGGTAATGATAATGAATGTCTGGCTTTATATTGTCAAAAAATTGTAATCAGAGGACTGGTTTTACAAAATGTAATTATTTTCAGAGCGAATGACGTCCAAACAAGGTAACTGACATTGTTTGGGGGATTTTTGTAAGTTGGAGTGTTTTAGAAATATCTCAAATGTACCAAGTCCATAGTCCACAACATTCTCTCAGCCACTTCACGTTACAAACTTCAAACTGATGTGATAAGGCGGCTTGAAGCTTTAGGATAGCAATCCATGAAAAAATACAGATGTTTCAGGGTAAAAAGTCATTTGAAAACACTTTCTCAGGCAATGGTGAAAATATTTCATTCTAAATGTAGAGGAATTTTTAGAGGCTTTTCTTTGTGTTCTATGGATCCATATCGGTCCATTCTTTGGACTACAACCTTGTAAGTGAAGGAGTGTGACGTGACATATTTAGGACATTAATCACCGGAATATCATGAAATTCAGTAAAATTTGCTTGAGTATCACTTTTAGATATTATGGATATAATGCGGTGTACATGCAGTTTGTATTACATGCACAATATTACAAACTCCAAATATCATGGGGACCTCATTCAAAATGCGCTCTCACTCACACTCACAGCTGAGCATGGTGGCATCCGCTATCACTCTTTCCATCCCACAGCAGCATGCTAACAGGTTAGTGTGCTCTGTGGAAGATGAAAGGCAAACATATTACCTCACTGTTGGCTGCCAGAGTGCCGTCTCTGTCATGTGGTGCCAGTCTAGCTGGATATCAACACGACACCGCTGCTGTTATATCTCTGGCACCGCAAGGTCCATTTAGCAAAGGCTTCCCCCCCCCCTCTCACCCATCTCATCCCGTTCACTTTTCAGCCCTTCCACTCACATCCCTGCTGTATCTTTTGTCCTGTTTATCTTATTTTCACTGTGGTCTTTCACTTTCTTCTTTAAAAAATCCATAAAGGATTTTAATTCAGCTATTATCCAGTTATTAAAGACATTTTTACTTTGGTAGGATAATGTAAAGATTACAAGTACAACATGCATGCTGTCTCCCTTATTCATTTCCTTTTATACATTTTTTTCTAAGATTGCTCCCCTATTGCTGTCGACCCTTTATTAGCTATTTTTGATCACAAAAAGCTTTTTTTCCCCAGCTGTTTCTATACAATGATTTAGTTTTACATTTAAATCCAGGTATTTATTGGTTGTCTTCCTCTCTCCTCATCCTTTTTTTTCACATTTTTGTCCTCCTTACACCTCAAACCCCCTCTACCTCTTCTCCAACTCTACCACCTTCCCTCTGACTGTGCCCCCCCACCCACCTCCCCGGTGGGGGTGTTGTTTGTAAAGCATTATAATTTATAACGGAGGAGAGTGGATTTAATTTCAGTGCGCAGGGGCTCGCCAGTAGGGCGCCAGCCTGCAATCAGGGGAATCAGCAGCTCACACACGGTCTGCAAACACACACACACACAGTCACATACACACACAAACAGTGCAGACCCCCACACAGAGCCAGCTAGAATGGAAAGTATTATCAGTGGCCACAAACGGACAGTGTTTCTCGTCACCCAACTCCCTGGATGCTCCCTCCACAGCCCAGCACCTTCTCAGCTTCGCTTTCATTTCCACTGCAGCTGCTCCAGCTCTCTCTTCCCCTCTCTTTCTCTGTAATTTCTCTGTCTGCGTCTGGCTTACATTATCTGCATCTCCCTCCCTCCCCTTTCTCTCCCTCTTTTGCTCATTGTCTCTCATTACCACTCATTACCTATTTGTTGGGGGGTAAGAGGCTTTCTCATCATGGACCTGCAGCCTTACAAAGACAATGAGGTTCACATGGAGGTCAAATCCAACTATTAGTCCTCTCGTGTCCCTGTCAAATATTTGCTTTTGTCCTCCTCTCTCCATCCCATTTCTTCTGCCCCTGGGGGCCATTTTTTCCACTCTGCCCATTTGCCAGTTGCAATTTCCCCTTCATAAATCCTGCTTCTTTGGCAAACTGTGCCAGACGGTGGGATGATCTGGACTCACAGAAGGTCAGAGACCGAACAACAGGAGGAGGAGGAAGAAAAGATAATGTTTCCCTCCTTACAAAGTCATTTTGCTTCACATTGGACACGACTGTCAATTTGATAGTGAGCCTTGTAGCCAACATGACAGATAAAGGCACACTAGTGTCAGCTTGTTGCACATCTTTAGATCTTTGCAAAAGGTAATGCTGGACTTGAATTAAAGTGTTTGTGGTATTTTGCATAAAGCTACTCTTCCCCTCAATGTCTGTGCATAAGTGTGTTATCTTAACTGGTACAGATTTGCATTAAGAGAAGTAAGTGCAAGTTTGAAAAGTTAAAAAAAATGTACTTTCTTTGTACAAGAAAAAAAACAGCTGTGCCTCTCCCACCTTTGGCTGTAAAGCAATCACTGTCAAACAATTACCCAAGAGAAACAAGGGCAGGGGCCGCACTCTATCTGTCAAAGGTAATGCTGAGGACAAATTTAAGGGAACATTTTTCTGGGAGAGGGAAAAATTCTCCACAACGTCAAGACATACTGCAAGTATTTTCTACTGGGTGAGATGAGCTGCATGCAATTAATTAAGGTGCACAGATTTTAATATTTCTAAGCAGTTTCAAACAGCTCTGTGCTGTAGAGCATCGATCTGTGCTGGGGTCCATCTATGGGTGTTAGCTTTTGAATGGGCTACAAGTGGTCACCACTTGAATGTAATATCAAGAGTTTACATGTGTATATTTTGACTATCAAAATATGATTTATGTCTTGTTTGTTTTGTTTCCTTTTTTGTAACATAAATGAATGATGATAAATGAGATAATCATAAACATTTGCAGTGTAAATACTGCATTTTTTTTATTGTGTTTTCTCCATTTTCACTTCACTTGCTATCATTCTGCTTTGAAAAGGGTCTTCTTACATTTATATTATTGGAAACTTTCACTCTAGTTGAAAATGCAAGCATAAACAAATAACTGAGTTATGAAAAAATTCTATGATTCAATAACTGACTAAAAAACATGTGGGGAACCATGCATTAAACAATGGTGGGAGTGAATACATTTGATTTAAATTTAGTCACCTGAAAAAAGGGTGAAAACAACTTTTTATAATTCCATTCTTGTAATGAATATTGTTGCCTCTTCTTTGTCCTCCTTACCCAGTGCATCTTTGAAAGTCTTGTAATATGTTCTTGTTCCTTTACTATCTGTCTTTGGTAGACAATATGTATCTTTGTATAGAGGACACCAATACATAAGAAAGCAGGAAAATTAAGATTTAAGGTTCAAACCTGAAGTGCCACCTTTTTCATTTTTTTTTAACCTTTTGGAAAACGTTGGCTTTTATTAACATTATTCCATTCTATCCTGTTTTTTGGTAACTCCTTTCTAGCTTGTGTTGGCTTTGCACTGCGAGACTTCACTCTCTCACCTCAGCTTGCCTGTATTACTCTGCTGCCTTGCCACTGGGCTTTATCCTCTGGGATGCAGATAGTTTTAATCTGAGTGTTCTCTTCCTGCTGTTATATTAGGATGATTGGACATCTGCTATGGGGGCGCTAAGCTGGGAGCGCTGTTTCAGTCTCCAATAGCACACATGTTTGTGATCCTGCACCAGTGTTTTAATGTTGAAACTTTATTATAGTGCGATAACATGACATCAGCACACACACAGTGTTGATGTGTGAATGAATCTAGGAATATCAATTGGACATAGAAGTGTACTTTAAGTAACAATTTGTGTTTTATATCAATTAACATTTTATGACTGGTGCATGTTTACTTTTCATACATGGAAACTCAACACTGTTTTTCTACATTCAACAGAATTAATGCCCTGCCTTTCCACCCTTCTTGGATTCGCTTGCCTTTATTTAACGACAGCGAGAAATGGGCTCAGATTTATGGGATTTATGGGCTCAGAAGAATAATACACAGGACAACACACGCACAGAAACATTTGGCATCAAAAAAACCCACAATTAGCTCATTTATATTTGCAGGACATTTTTGAACCACATGAATTGGAGAGGAAGCAGGTCATTTCTCTCCCTGTTACATGCTCCAGCAGCAAGAGTTCACAGGAAGGACTCATTCCATAAAGGCTACAACATGAGCCTTTTATTTGCAGATACACGCACACACAGAAAAAAACCTACCCAACACACAAAAACTCTGTGAATTACTCATGTGATGTCAGCGGGGTAGAAATAAAGAGGAATTTCATTGCTGTTGTACGCTAATTTCTCAGCATTGGTATTGTTGCTCAACTGATGACTAAAAATTTAAAAGTGGATGTATTATGGGGGAGGTTTGGGGGGGGTTAGATTGATTTCTTTTGTAATGTGTTTGTCAGGCATGGAATTCATTTGTAAAGTTATGAACTATCCCTAAAGTATTGGAAAAGTCACAGAGAGCTGCTATAGGAGTTTGTCTTGCGATTTCCTAATCTTGTGTGATTACTGATTTTGCTGCAGTTTATAGTTTACAATGACATAGTAGCAGTAAAGTTTGCTTTACTTATTACACAAACATTTTTTGGAATGTTTTGGAATTTCATTGGCAAATAAGCATCGAAACCCTGCTTTGAATAAAGCAAGTCAGAGAGATTTACCATATTTATATCAGATTAATGTATTACCACATTTAAGTAAAAATTAATTGGGGTAAATGCATGAAACTGAACTTAAAATAGTATAATCACACTTTTGAATTGAAATATTTCAATACAATGAATAAGGTGTAGCTTATTGATATTTCTGATTCCATTTTACCATTTCAAAAAGAATCAGCATTAGTCAGCGGTAATCACACCTTTTCAATTGTAATTACCAAAAAGAAGTGTCTTATTTTTTTAATCAAATCCAGTAAGTTACAGGAGGCCATGAACGTTATCTAAGCATAGAGATATTACATGTAATACGTCTATTTATTACTTTTTTTGTATAATTTCCAATATCACATGTTCCTCAGGTGTTGTTTTTGTTGCCTCCAATCCCTGTATTAAATAATGACTCACCTACAGTATTATAGCTCAATACAAACTACTATCACTTAACATACTGTATGCTAAGGTGTTAGCATGGCGCACCAGAGGCAGTGATCCACTGGGGATCTATGGGGATCCATCACTTAGCTGCTAACCTGACCAATTACACATGTTCTCCAAAACTACTGCATCGAGTTTTCTACAGCTGCACTGTATTTCTTCTCGTCTCTCTATTTTTACCAGAGATAAACAAACAAGCAACTATGATTTATTAATGTTGCAAACTGTCTTCCAATCACATTTGTTTATTCTGATAAACCAGAGTGTCACCAGGCCTATTTTGGCTGCTGAGATCACTTCTCTGCCAGTGGAAATAAACCTAATGGCTTTGGTTGCCTTGCCAACTTCTAAAGGCGCTGTGTGTGTGTGTGTGTGTGTGTGTGTGTGTGTGTGTGTGTGTGTGTGTGTGTGTGTGTGTCACACTAATGGTTATAGGGTTATAGTTGTTTCATTTAAATCAGAGTTATGAAGTGTTACAGAGGCCTTTTAGGTTTTAACCTCCCTTGGCAGCGGTTAGGAGGTATATTACGAATGTCCGAAGGCTTTACAGACACTCATTTTTGCTTTCTTTTTTTCTTTTTGCTCAAAAACACACACTCTCACACACACTTAAATGAAGCTGCACTGGTCGTGGCCTTTATACATGAGCTGCACTCAAATTTAATCTAAACTCCTAATGGGTTCTGTGTGGGACGTTCCCCTCTGTGTTTGTGTGTTTTGGTGTGTAGTCAGGCCAAAGGGGGAACTTAAAGGCAGCAGCGGTTGATTGGAGGGCACATGTGTGATGTGGCTGAGAGATCAAACACACACTCTTGATGAATGTGAAAGTGGAGGGGGCGCCGCTCCTTTTCTGCACTTCTGATCAAGGTTCGGGTGTTCTTGGTTCATTAAACACACAAACACACAGATATGCACACGCGCACACACTCGAGTCAGTCACAGTAAGAATAATCATAAAGAATATTTCTATTTGGCCACGAGTCTACATTTATTATACATGCGTGTGTGTGTGTGTGCGTGTGCGTGTGCGTGTGTGTGTGTTTGCGAGCTTGTTGCCAGTAATGAGGTCAATCTCCTGTGTGCAGCTAAAACCTCTGTGTGTCTTTATCTCCGTTACATGGACAGAGGATTATTCTCATCACTCTCAGCACCACTTCCACTCGCATCTCGCTCCCCTTCTGCTACATAACACCCATTTGAAAAATATATCTTCTCTTCTAATCACTAACAATATATGGAAGTGAAATTATTGCTGGTTTATTATTATTTTATTATTA
>OMOW01032302.1:7224-31277 GCA_900312555.1 Lamprogrammus exutus
AATCATCCGGTACTTGGGTGTGTTGTACTTGTTCTTATCTTGGACGACCAGGCGCTTGCGAGCGAAGTAGTCAGTCTTACCCTCTAAATGGAAGAATTTACATTAGTTACAAATCACCCCTATATATACAAGCCCTCCAAGCAGAGAGTGGAAGATAACTGTCAAGTAGTGACTTACCTCTCCTCCTCCTAAATTTAACCTGGTACCTCTTGAAGTAGGCCTTATTCTTCACCACTTTAACGAAACCCTGCAAGAAAAGATGTAGCAGTCACCACTACCAATGTCAATGCCACATTACTTTGACATGTCAATTGAAGTGCTTTAACTTTGCAAGAAGTGGGACTGTCACTGAAATCACAGACCTGGCTAACATTAGCAATGCTACAATTTAAGGCAATAGAAATCAAGAGCTAGCACACCGGCTAACAGAGCTTGACGATCAGTTAAGGGAGAGCTAACAAGTTACAGATAGAGTAAAAATATCGGGTGTGACCGTAAGAGAAATATCTCGTTTCAAAGTGGCTACGCTATCTCAACAGAGCAGTTTACATTCAACAGGAAATGGTGTGTGTGTCAGGCTTGCCATTAGGCCACGTTTAAGCAGCTCCCGGTAAGCATTAGCAGGACTGAATCTATCTTCATCTGAGCACAAACAATATGATTTTCAACATCTGATCCCACAAAGCATAGGATGTATATCTTAGGCATGGATGTAAGCATATATTGGGACAAAATACTAACCATTTTGCAGTGTTTTTGTCTCCTATTACAGGAGCCAGGAGCCAAAAGCTGGCGTTTGACTCCACTGCACTGGAAAAAGGAAGATGCTCGTGCGCATGCTCAGTAAATACCGCGTGACACAGGATGAGCCGCACAGACGCCATGCTGCAAAGGATTTACCACTCTGCCCCCTATCGAGCTGGGGTCGGTACTGATCGTTTTAGTTAATAATTATCAGCAAGGTTACAGGCAGCCCTGAATCTGTATACATCAGTAAACATAACATAATTTTGGATACAAAATTCACGTAATAACATACTGCTGATACTAATACCAATACATTTAGTATAATATCATCACACAGGGCACATTTACATTTCTTTCTTTTTTGCAAGGACACCAAATCAAATGACACCAACATTACTTACAGTATGTTTTTATTCTCCAGCTATGTTATTACATAGTGCAATATTGCTAAATAATGATATGGGGAACATTATAGTCAAATTCAGCCATTTTTACTTAATTTGTGCAATGTGCTCTAGCTCAGAATGTCTAGCTACAAATTGCAGATCAACAAGGTTGTGTTATTTAGATAAATAAAAGAATAAATGAATAAAACCTCATTTTAAGAGGCGTGGTTGATACTGTGACACTTTCACAAAGAGTCTGTTCATAGCTCACTAATGATTTTTGTGTGTCATACTGAGACGTTATTGTATGACGCTGCATTGCATACAAAGGCATAAGATTACCATGCATGTTGCCATGTCTGGCCTATAATGTCAGGAATTTTTTAACTTTTAAATTAGGAGTGGAGTGTCTAACGCAATACACAAAGGATATGCGTCAGCACTCTCCATGTATAACCTGAAAAGTGGGTTTGTTGACAGTTTGGTATGTGAATCAAGGCAGTCAGCTTAGTCATATTTTCATCAGAGCACTTTTGCTATGAAGCAGTTAGTGAATGATGAGTTTGTGTAGAGTGCCCTCTGTGAATGCTAGCTGGTTATCAAGAATAATGCAGCTACCTCTGGGCACATTTTGTTACAGACCAATCTGGGTTCATAGGTTTGTTTTGTGAAGACAAAAATACAAAGAATATTGTTATGTTCATGCCTATATACTGAAGGCAGAATGTTTGAACTGGAAGAGCTATGTTTGGAAGTTCCTGAGTATTCTTTGTAGTTCTGAGGTAGTTCTTCTTCAACCCAAGTGCTTTTTCCATCAGCAATTGAATCAAGGTAAGGTATTTTGTTAACCAAATGCTTGTTAGATAGGCAATGCTGATACAGGGCCTCAGGAAGTTCAAAACCATTTTCTTTGACATAATTTCTCAATCCTGGATTACAAACCTGTGTTGTCATGATTTGAAATGTTAATATTTCTGTCACTGTTTACAACATGCCATAAAACTCAGCTTAAGGTGATGTCCTATCATATCAAATTGATGTATATTTGATAAAAGTATGGATAAGATCATCAGTGTCACTGCCCCACAATATTTTATCTAAAAAATAAATCATGACTCAATCCATAACTCTAAAAAGTTTTTTACACTGACAATTCTACATCAAAATTCCATCTATCTGCACATTATTGGCACAAGGCAATATACTGTATATATTTAAATGCAATGTGTGAAAAATGTTTGAATATGTGAGGTCATTATAAATGCATGAAAGATACCTGCATCTGCATATCATAAACAAGATATGTTTATCTATCCAATTCATGTCACCATTCATTCATCAGGTCAACCGTCAGCCAGCACTGTAGCAGAGGTGGCTGACTACTCTGGTCAGTGTTGAGAGCTGGAGGGAGTCTTATGGAGGTATTATTATGTCAGTGATGAGACATGTCCAATTATATACTTCTGTCCCCTTGACTGGGAGAAAGCACTTTTGGTACAGCAAGTCAGTAGCTTTTCATCTGCCATTTTGAGTGCATTCTGTAGTCAGTAATTTTATTTTCTTTAACATGGGGTAGAACCATAAGAACTTTCCATTTTGGTTTGCTTTGACCCCTTTGTTCCCTCTAAGGGCAATCTGAAAGAAAGCTTTGTTATTAAGAGAAATATGTCATTATTTTAATAGCATTATCGTTGAGGTTATTGGGGTGTAATTGTACTCAAAAGGCAGTGGTCAGGATTCCATGAAGGCTGTTTCAAGATTTCATTACTATATCTACATTTTAGAATAGTCTTCAAGGAGGCCACTTTTGTACTTTTACTTGAGTAGTTTCCAATAAAATGTTCATCTTCAACCTGATTTACAAGTTGCTGTACTTCTATTTGCTAAATATCTTCTGTTACTCTTTTTTTCTCTTTTTTGTTCCAGGTGTCACTTTGGAAAAACACAGCTTTATCAGATTATGAGGTACAATCTAATGAAAACCAATACACTTGCCCTAGTAATTCTATGATTTGCGCTCCCAATAATGTGGTATTTTGATATTAAATATTGTAAAATATTAGAAATGGTTGTTAATTGAAACACACTCAAATACACAATCAGTAATTTCAGTCTCAAATTTACGATTGAGTGGGATCGGCACCTCTCTGACACAGTGTCAACTAAAATTAACATTATATTGCATGGCTTTTGTATTTAATTACATTAAAATGCCTGGTGTGCCCAATAAACTGATAACTTAGCTATTCCCCCTCTTTGTGTACTCGCTGTCAATGAATGAAAAGAATAGAGGGTCTTTAAATTGCAGTTTCCTTGCTTAAACACTTGGTGGCAGTCTTAATCCTGGTTGGGTCTGCGGCGCATGCTCTGTGAGATGTAAACAGTTGGAAGGCCGCCGCCATCTGCGAGCCGTCTGCAGGCGGCTCTGTACACGTATTACGGCTACTTGGGCAGGACCATGGAGTCTATGGGAACAAGCTAACTTGACGCTGGCTAGCTCTTAAGGAAACCCTGTAAGGGTAATTTTGAAAATATAGTCAACGCACTTTTCTAAAGTATTTAAAACCACTTTGTCCTGATCGTAACGACGCTGTACTTTTTGTGCATGGGATGCCGACGACGTTTGCAGCGGCTGATTAAAAACGCTTCAAGGTAAAGAAGGCTCTGTCTTTTCGGGATCTGTCTAATTACTGGAGGGAACCCTAACTCATAATACGACTGCTAGCAGTCCTAAAACAGTTGGATATGTCCAAGTAAACAATATGGGTTGACTTCTGAACAGTAGAAATTCACGCTAATTGCCGTATTTTTGCCGTATATTATGCATATATAGTGATGAATGTTTACTGTTGAGCTACTGATTGGCTTGTAATGACAGACCCATCATCTTGAACATAAACAGTGTTATAGAAATGCAATTCATGCTGGTTACTGTTAAGATGACCTGGCATTGTGGCTATTTAACTCTGTTGCAACCCCATCGTTATTTATGCTCGAGGGTAATGTCAGAGATTTGTGGAAGACAGACACTGTCCACTCTGTTGCATTTGATGCTAGGTCGCTCTCCATCTCAGCGCATAACACCAGCGAGCCTTAAAAGGAATTCTATGACTTATGCTATTTCTAATACACCAATCTCATGTTAACTGCCTGATAGACATTATTACAGGTCAGAGTATTAGATGGTAAGATGAGGATTTAAAGTGCTCAGCACTGGCATTTGACGGTGTTCAGTGAACCTTAAACGCTGCACAGAGGTGGCTTGCAGCAGCACCAACGCTATACCGTGACCAGAGATGTAGCGGACGATACGCTCACCAAAGTGAATCAGCGTTATAATGGAAACGTACTTCTACGGCTGACAAAAGTCACGAGTGTCGTCAGGCTAAAGAAAACAATGTGCGGGTAAATAACATGGGAGAGGAATCCAATTTATGCTTGTCTGGATGTACAGTGGCTTGAAGTTAACTTTGTGGTCATCACTTAATTTTCCACATTATTTTGATTCACCGAAAGTAGATATGGACTACTGATGAACAGAGGTGAGCAAAATACCCAAATCCTACCATAATGGATTATTACTAATACAGTATATGCATTCATTGTGATGAATTGCACCCATCACACTGTAGCATTATTGTTATATCTGAACCAAAAACTTTTATAGTTAGTTGTCAATATTCATTATACTGATAAATATTTCAACTCTAACAATGCAATTCCACCTTGAAAACTACAGCCATCAGATATACATATAGTATACAGTATACTGTATACTATACTGGATTAAAGAAATATAACTGATGGTGTCTCACAAACTTTAAAAGTAAAATCTCAGTATTTATTAATGTTGTGTAGTCTCTGGCAGTCATATAATCATGTGTGTGAATTAATATCTTTGATTAGATTATTTCCTTTAAAGGATTTCTGAGACTTGCTTCAAGTTTAGTGACAGTGTTGGTTGTTGTCTGTAAATGTAGTTGCCCGGGTGGGTGCATTTTTGGCATGCAGGAAGATTTATTGATGTTTGTTGGACTGTAGATGCCAATGTCTGAGCATCACCTGTCAGTGCTTGTTCCAGTTATAACAGTGGTCATGTTATTACAGAAAGCATCACTCAGGCCCTCAGCCATATGTTAGAGCTGCAGACATTGAAGATCAAAAGGTGGAAAAAAAATCGTCTCGTCTCGTAAAAAAAATATGTTTTCAGTAAGAAACAGTCAAGTGACTTTTAGGAGCAGTAGTGGCAAACATTTAAGCTCCTTGGGTGCAAATACAAGAAAAAGAAGTATAATGTTTTTTCATATTAGCATATCCACAGTATGTTACATATGATATATGAAATATGTGGATAAGACTGTCTTTCTAATGTTACAAAGGCTGCATTCCTGTTTAGTGATAAAATATACAGTACTTGTGAGTAATGATTCCCCCTACCTGCTTGGACTTTGTATCCAAATTAGTATGGTTTCCCACCCAACCCAATTAGTAGTCATACTCAAAATGTAGTCACACTGTCAATATCAAGATGATAGAAATATTGTGGCATTTGATTTTTGTTTCCAAGTCTGGATGGGCCTCTGGAAGGACAATTGTCCTGTCACTGACTGGTGTAGACTCTGGAGAATATTGTTGGGGGTGGACATTTTCACAGAATGCCTTGTAGTGGCTGTTTTGAATTGTTCTTTATGTAGATGGCCAAAGTTATTTTAGTTCCTGAAGAATAAACTGACTAAGGCTTAAGTTTGTTGGGATTGATTGAAACAAGGCTACAGCCAGAACCTTTAATGTCTGATCCTCCTGGTTCTACCTTTCTCATATAGTGTTAGCCAGTGAATGTAGCTCTCATTATGTGGCTACAAATTGAAGAATAACCTTCTGCAAAACTATTAAAATGCTTATTGCACACTGAAAAAAATCCTAGCTCACATCTGTGTATGAAGTGAAAGACCTTCCTGCCTCAGCATGAGTATGTTGTTTCAGTCAACCCTGTGTTTTCAAACCCTCACAGCTCGGACACTGTATGGTTCCCTTAAGGTGGCCATTCAGCTTCACCTCTGTCCTGCTGTGCCAAACAATTTTATTCAATTTAATGCCCTATTCAGCTGTTTTTTTTATTGTTATATCTGGTCTGTTTTACAGCTTTGAGAGATATATGTCTGGTGCTGTGCATTTTGGAGCTAAAAGTGAAGAAATGCTTCTCTTTTCTGTCTTTTTCAGTTCCCCAATCATCTTGATGTTGTTTCCCAGGGGCTTTATTCAGACCTACTTCTGTGTGTTTCATTAGCTATGCATAATGCACCTCAGGGCCCCTTTCAGTTATTTGGCAAACAAAAGCAGAAACTATCCCTGTATCCTGAATTTATGGGGAAGCCGTACTTCAGTTGGCTGGGTGTGTGCGAAAGAATCTGCTATGGTCTGCTAAGGGCACCTGTACATTGGCATTTTTCCGTCTTTCAAGCGTTTACTGTCTGCTTGAAAAAGGAACCCAGTGAGGCACATTGGCATTCGGTTTTTAGCCTTCTTAAGCAAGCAAACTATTTTCTGTCAAGTTCGCACAAGCACTGCTAACAGTGTAGGTGGACATGGAAGGGTCCAGTCCAGGCCTTTTATCTGTAATGTTCCTCATCTCTATCCTCCTGGTGCCTAGTTCAGATTGCCATTTTTCACCCTGTTAGTTCTGCATGGCATCCCACATTGGCAATTGGTCTTTTGAAGGAATCTTGTGCCTGTACATTCTCCTGTTGGCTTTCAAATAGACACAATGCTAGCCTGGCTGAGTGGTGAAAGAGGTGGGCTTTTTTTAGTTCGGGTGCAAGTTAGAGATTGCTTTTCTTTCAGAAATGTAATAATTTCAGTTAAATTCAGTTAATTGCAGATATCTGTATCCCATGGTTAATTTATTATGAATTATCTTATTTTAGCACTCACTGTTCATTAGTATGGACTGGTTTGAGTAAAATGTGTCAGTATGGTTTTGGTGAGTGAATAGAAATAGCTGTACTTTATACAGGTTATGAGTGAAGACATTAACCATTCTGTATTGGACTGTATTCTCTACTTGAAGAAGGGCAAAAATGTGTTGGTCATAGGGCTGGGGTGACTTATCGGCGCAATCGATTATGGAAATACGTCGATTTGCATAACGTGCGTCGGCGCATCGCAATGAAGTAGAGAGAAAGAGGGAGGGGGAGAGAGATTGTGTGTATGTGCTTGGGTGTGAGGTAATGTTACTGAGATTTGATTCAGATTGCACTAGTTTAAGTTATTCCTGCTAGAACAAAGTTAACTGTTGCAAGAATTGCTCTAATTTTACTGTAAGATGAGGGGGAGGGAGAGAGAGAAGGAGAGGTGGAGGGAGGGGAGAGAAGGAGAGGGGGAGAGAGATTGTGTGTATGTGTCACTGAGTTGATTGCACTAGTTTTAGGTATTCCTGTTAGAAAAAACTTTATAGTGTTACTCAAATTGCACTAATTTTACTGTGAGATGATTTAATGTTGGACTGCTAAACTTGAGGTAGCACAATTATTCCTCCTGAAAGTGACTTGAATTTATTTTGTTGTTGGATTGCTAAATGTTGACTGCACTATATTCCTTTTACTTAAAGTAAACATGCTCTTGCTTTGATTTTATTTTGGAGAGATTTTATGTTGGACTGTAAAACGGAGAATACCAGTTAAAACTGGGCTATTTTTTGTTGCTGAATAATGCCCTGCAGTGCATACTTTGTTTCTTGTTACATTTGTTTGTTTTTAAGAGAAGATGATTGAATAAAATATTGAGATATTAAAGATCAATACGGAGACAAGTTTTTGATATTTATTTAGGGTAAATTAATCTTTATATTAATCGAGTAATCAAAAAAATATCTTTAGAATAATCGATAAATTAGTCGTTAGATTAATCAACTAATCAAAAAAAAGAGAAAAGAATCATCAGATTAATCGATAAAAAAATAATCGTTAGGTGTAGCCCTAGTTGGTCAGCATCTGTGGTTCGGTTAGAGGTTGCCCTGCATTCAGCTACTGAATAAATTAGATAGGTCTGTGCCCCGTGTAGTGCTTTTGGTAATGACAGTCTGGGTGTTTTAGATGAAAAGCTACTTTCAGCTTATTGTTTTTTGAGCACTCCAAATTGAATCCTGATGTTATTTAACATGGGCGGATATGATGAAATAAATAGATATTATAAGTAGAAGACCTTTTCCCATATCAATATCAGTTTTACATATGGAAAGTAACTTGGCATATTGTCTATGTTATCACAGTGGTTTCCTTGACAATCGCAAGTCAAAGGAGAGCTGTTATTTTGAGCTGCTTTCCTAGGTATTTTCGAAATTCGACTAATATCATTACAGTTAAGGAATAATAAACAAATAATATAATGCCTGCCCTTTGTTTCATTGCCAGGTCTATTTTGGAACTCTTTGTATTCAAACCAACAAAATAATTGATTGTTAAAAACATTGTAATTTGGTTAATTTGTAAGTAGGGTTTTCTTTTAACTCTTAGGTTTATATTTAGAGTTACATATACAGTATGTATACTAGAAATAAAAGTCTGTAACCATGTTGAATTTGCACAAATGACCTTATTTCCAGCTCTAGCACCGACATAATTCAAGTGAAAAAGAGATCATTTTCAGGAAAAAGCTATAAAAGATGAAAAGGGTCCAACATGAACATCCCAAATCTGCAATTTTAGTACAAGTATGTAGTTTTAATGTCACAGTGTCTTCAATGTGCCTGCCTTTTTTGCAATTTAATCTTGGAATTGTTTGCCCAGCCATCCAGTACGACCCATTAGATTTGCTCGAATGAGTTGAGCTCAATAAATATTTCCCCCCCATGACCGTTCAGGAATAGGGTGTTGTAATAAAAACAGTAGAGAGCCGGTGCACCAACTTCCTGTTTTTGCCCGTTTCAGAATAGACTGAATAGACACAGTGTTTGGCCAGAGGTGCTTCAATGAAGATGTGTAATCTAATATACTGTAACTTTTATAATACATTTATAAGTTTAGCTTATTTATATTTGGATAGTTTGGAATCACAGTTTCAAGATGTCAAGTTTGTGACTGATAGTATGCTGTATTCTGTTTCCTTTTACTGAAAATGCTAAATCACCTTCCCCCTGGTGAATACACACTGAGACTAATAAGAGGAAATCGAAACATTTCTGTTAAAGAGTTAGCATCATTCAAGTATTGCTTTTTGGCTTCCATCTCCTTTCGTCTTTGATGTCTTCGGCTCTTTGTAGATGCTCCCAGAGAAATGACTCATCACTTTATTTGAGAGAAAAAGATGCACAAAAAGATCAGCTCCCTGTTTGGTGGCAGTTTTCAGGCTTCCGACTCAGTTGAAAGCAAAGGCGAGACGAATTGTGTTTTTCAGGTGTGAGGTGAATTCCAGATTGATTCTCTTTCAAAGAGTTGCAGTACACTTCCTGTTGTACACTGATTTTAGTAGCATGAAGTCCTATCTTTGGTTGAGCACTTTGACCCTTCTTGACAGTATGATCAGCATATGACTACAAGGCAGTTTGTCATTAATTCAGTCAAAGGTTCAGAAGAGTGAAATGCGTTCAGAATAGAATGTGTCCCAGACATTTAAACTCAATCTGTTTTTGTTCTGCCCTTTTGCTGCACACTCGGATTTCCTCCTGGAGTATGAGTGCAGCAGAAAATGCAATGTTTTCAGATAATTTGGAGTAGCAGGTAGGATTTTATGATCGACAGTTTGCTTTCAGTTTTATACGCTGTTACAGGATGTTTGCATAATGAGCGTACTTCTTGTCATCTGAACTGTAATGCTAAAGATTTATAAAATATTGCCATGGTTGATACTACACCCATGTGTAGGCATTTTTGTTTTCAAGGTGACATTAGTAATTTCTTTTGGTTATTTTTTTAAATTTGCTTTTTGCATGTACAAAATTGAAAATTGAACATTTTACTGAATAATTTAACATAAAATTGAAAAGAGAACTTCCAGTGGGCACTTAACTGAGTACCTAGAAAGGCTCTTGATGTATTCATTCATATAAAGTCTGATCTTAAAGGTTTACACAAGGACATAAGTAGCCCGTTTTTACCAATACTCATCAAGTTTGTCTTTCTCAGTTCTCAAATTAAAAGTGATCCTCTTCATAGTGTATGGTATATACTATGTCAGTCCAGTCATTAACACTGGGGATTTCTTTTTTCATCCATCCCATAGTCTAGGATTTTTACATTTTTACACCAGAAGTATTCTCGAGAGACAGTTATCTCTGTCTCCACCCAAGATCATCCAGATCCACCAGATAGAGTATTTTGAAACTCTATCTGTATGAAACACAGTTTCCAGGATATCATGGGACATTTTTATTTTCATTGATAAAGCCATTATATTCTGTTGTCATTGCCTAAAAGTGTAATTTATGTCTGAAGTATCTTAAATATTTCATGTGTTAATTTTTGCTTTAGGTTGCTGCTAAAGATAAGAGCTGCGTTTGACTTTTGTCCTGCTTGATGTTATTACTAGCCCAATGATGTGATTATATACTCAGATGTGCCCCCTTTCCATTCTCTGCAGGTGGCGACAGACAAGGTTGCAGGTAAGCTGAGTTCTACTCTCTCATGGGTAAAGAACTCAGTGTCGCACACTGTCAGTCAGATGGCTAGCCAAGTGGCCACGCCCACATCTTTGCAGACCACTGCCACCTCCTCTTCTACGTCTCTGTCCTCCCCTGCCCTCTCACCATCTTCACCGGGCCAGCTCAGTCCAGATGACATTGAGTTGCTTGCCAAGCTTGAGGAGCAGAACAGGTAAGCACAGTTTATCTGAAGCTTCAACTGCTATTGGATTTCACTGTGTGTGATTTTTTTTTTTTTATGTCTGCTACATGAGCAAAAGTTTGAGCATATATTAATTGACTGATTATGTACCTAATGTGTGTGTGGACGAGTGAATCAAATGTCCAAACAGGTTCTGTTTCATAGCGGAACAGTCAAACAAGCATATTTTTTTTAATGATATTATTTGACTGTCCTGTCTGTAGACCTAATCTGATCAAACCACAAGTGATTATGAATGAATTTTGAGTTGAATCAAAATTTTACATTAGTGGCATAGAGTTATGAAATTTTGCTCCCCTCAAAAATGAATGACAGTCCTATGAACACAAAGGATGGCAACTAAAATTGTGTAAAATTCCTAACAATTAATCATAATACACCACCATGACCATCATCAACCTCATAATTAGTACAGGACATAAACTTCTTTTATATCATTGTTCAAGAAATGTGAAGCTCTCACACTTGAGAAAGAGAGAGAAGAGACATCGCTACTGTTACTTCCCAAACATTCAAATATGTAAAAATGAATTCATAGATTTGTAAATTTTTGCAGCTTTAAATGCAACAACTCCTTTATGTGAGTACTACGGACAGATAAATATGAGTATTGATATAGTGATCACACGTCACAATTAAAGTTTTTCAAATTGAGAAGTTTGCTGTACTTCCTATTCCCACCAGATAAAGCTCTGTTATTGGGTGACGCAACTCCTCTCTACTGCCAGCTTTGCACTTTGTTGCTCTCACCATGGTTAGTGGATGCTTAGCGTTACCATGAAAACCTCATGTATTGTTTGTTTAGAGGTGGCAGAGCAAAGCTCTGTCAGATGAAGCTGTACATTTGCAGAGGTCAGTTCCTCATCTGTACACCCACAGGAGCTACTGCCCCAGAATGTCAAATGAGAGATATGTATTAATGCATCTCGTCTGTCCCTGCAGAGGTTATACGAGTAACGAGCAGTTTCAGCAAAGTTTACGTAATATTAACTGATATATTTTAAGCGACTTGCATACAAATATGCAAAACAATCAAAAATAACTATAGTATTATCTAACGATTAAGTGTGCCAGAAAAACGTATTTGAACTTTTATTGATTGATGTTTTATTCTATATTCGTATAAATCATCAGATCGTCCAAGAAACTGAGTGAGCTATCCGCCATTTTTTCAACATTTTTCATCATGAGTAACTTCTTCTCCCTCTCAGCCCTGCGTTGCAATGTGGGACAATAGTGTCCATCATGACTACACTCAAAACCAGACAGAATGAAGTACGCATCAGGACATTATATAGAGTGCTGAATTTTTACAAAGTTGACTACACTATATGTATACTATTTAGTAAAAAAGATGTTAGAATTACTATTATATTATTTAGCTTAAGTTCACCTACTCCTTGACCTCTGCCTCCACACCACCAATCAGAGCCTTAGGTTGGCCTTTTCAGACGCCACATTTCTCTGCTGCCGCAATTTTCCAATGACTGAAAGCCACCGTCTTCTTTCTAAAATCTTTTCACTGAACGTGTGTGTTTTATTGTTTATTGAAATGTTTTACATGACAAGTCCAACAACTTGTTGGCTAAATGTAGGTGGTATGACTCTGGTATTCGTGTGTGTGTGTGTGTGTTAGAGATACTGTGATGCGTCCTACACTTGCTTACCAAGTGTTTGTGTATTTGGTGAGGTCTTTGTACCCTACAGGACAGATAAGAGACCTGAGCGTTTGTTAAATAGCATGACATGGGTTGTCTAGCATTTACTGCTATAATCTGTGAATCAGACATGCCATCGTTCCAGAATTCCCGCAAGACATGAGGAGCACACCATGAGTTTCTCTTGGTAAGATTGTTCATATGTTTTGCTAATAGTGTTTTTGGTTAGGCTGCTATAAAGATTTGCAAACTGAATACAGTGTATTTTAACAGCTGAGTTGTCGCAATAGAGAAAGAATGAGGCCTTAATGCGTGTTTAGCTGAAAACAGTCAGGACCTTGTTTTGTTGTTATTGTAAATAATGCTTGACCCTAACTTGTCTTTATTATTTAAAATGTTGTAGTTTTAACAAAACTTAAGAGTACTGTTTGTCTGCTGGTGAATCATTAGCAGAACTGCCACTCAGCTGCTTTGGTTAAGTACATTCAGGTTCATGTGTAACACAGGTCAGCACTGCATTGGGTATGGCCATCTGATATGGGCTCAATGAAATCCATGAAAACTCGGCATTTCCTGCTGAGCCCAGTATACAGTGCATCGTGCTTGTGTATTCACGTCTTAGCTTCATGTCAGCGCTGAATCAAAGTGAAGAGGCTCTTTGCAGGTTGGACTATTGAGCCATGTATTTCATTCCCGCCCACATGACCCAAATTTGTCTGTAACCGTAGTCATTCTGGGAGCACGCTGAGTGACGTCACCGGCTCGAGTGGATCGGCCCGGCATTTTTCCGAGATCAGGTTTCTGCGCCTTTGTGTGCTTTTCACGAGCCTCTTTGAGCCGCACAGGTTGGGAGTCACAGTTTCTTTTCTCTGTGTGCTGATCCTTGCTCAGGTCACCCTGTCAGTAACTCCAGTGACAAACTGATAGTGCAAGGTTAACTTGCTGAAAACATACACACACTCAAGTTGCACGAGTCCACAGTAACACTGGCTTTTCTTCTATCTGGAACAATTTAAAGTTACTGACACCTCGGGTTCTTTATTAGTTGTTGTATTATTATTATTAGTTTTGAGTGAGAGTTTGACTGAGCAGGTTGTTGGTGTTGCCAGTTTTATTTTGGAAATTATTCCTGCTGGTGG
Organism: Lamprogrammus exutus; assembly: GCA_900312555.1. Taxonomy (NCBI): domain Eukaryota; kingdom Metazoa; phylum Chordata; class Actinopteri; order Ophidiiformes; family Ophidiidae; genus Lamprogrammus; species Lamprogrammus exutus. Next base: position 20,991 of record OMOW01032302.1, read on the forward strand.
ATGCCCCTGTGATGTTTGATGCTTCTCTTTTTCCTTCAGTTTTGCACAGTCAACATCCAATTCTACCTTGGGATTTATAGATAACAAGAGAAAACAACACATTTATCACTGTAAATAAGTTTTAATCAGTGATGTGTCTTTTTCCTTCAGACATTTTATTGTACATCACTCACACATACCTTTCGCATAGGTGCTGATGATGCCCCAGTAGTTAGTGTAAAACACTTTCTCGGTATCAGACTTCAACGTGTTTGCAATGTAATGACTCTTTTCCACTATGGGGCTGAATCACACCCAGCTGTACCAAGCTGGCGGCCTGCTTCCTTTTCCACTACAGTGAAAGCTGACCTGAGCTGAGCTGAAGTGAGTCCGAAGTTTTGTGGCCCTGCTTTAAAGACAGAGGCGCCATGTTTAAAAGACTGGAGCATTTCTTGTGTATATTTGCAGCAAATCTCTGAAAAACACTTTTTAAAATCTCTGTTCTATCTGTAAATAACAATGGAGTCCCAGAAGTGAATTGCAGAGGATGTCCAGACACCTTAGGTTGGAAGATTTGGGCTCAGTGGGCACTGTGAGATTCATTTCTCTAATTCGGCATATACATAATCCATTAAGCAGTGTATACTTCATTTCACTTATTTATTTTTTTAAATTTCACTTTGTGGGCTCTGCTAAAACAGACCACAGAGAACAATAGTGTTGAGATTCTCCACAGTAGAGCGTGGTGGATTGTGTGTTTGCTGAACTGCAGAGTGAAACAACCTGATTTAAAGGAGCTGTTTGTCCTAGTATATGGTGTGTATTTTACTGCTAATAAACCACAAGGTACAATATAACTGAAAATGTAATGATTGTCTGATAAAGCTTCAGTCTGCCCTCTTCCTAGAGTTTCCCATTCAATGGAAACCACACCCGAACCATGCATAGAGCAAGTAAAGGGGCTGGTTTGGTACGGCTCTACACTGCTCCATTACGATTCACCAGCAGTGGAAAAACACAATAACACCTGTTCCACACAGGATGGGATGTGAAAGATGGAGCGTTGTGAAAAAATAAATAGAAAACATATCTTGCTGTGTGGAATTGGCATAAGTGTACACAGGGGTACAATCACTCAGCTCTCTGCCGCTCTCTCTGATGTTGAACATACAGTATATGAACGTTGACCTAATGTGAAATGTGCACAGTAACACCTCTCTGTTCTATGAGTTTCTTGGGTGCCTTTCCTAGTTGCGGCAGACATGGGCTGTACTTGTTGCTGTCCCCTGAGTTTATTTCTCAATTCATTCAGTGTAATAAGTGACAAACTGGAAAAAGTAGTACCTTACTGTGTAATCCTATCCTATCCTACATCCTATCCCACATGTTACATCCTATCCTGTCCTATATATGTTTGTGTGTTTGTTTGTCCGTGTGTGTTCACCTCCAAACATGGCAGAAACATTGTTCAGGGGTCCGGCATGTGCATAGGGTGCTTTTCATTTCATTTACATTAATATTTTATGTTTTATTTGCATTAACAAATTATAGAAGTGGGAGATGGGAGACATGAATGGACTCATGAATGATGTCACAGTTGTTAATGACATCATTGACACACGCTACTTTGAGAATCATGAATGGTGATGAATGATCTCCACAAAAGTCAGGTAACAATTACCTAATGTTAACGCTACTTCCTGTATAACATGAGTCTGGGGTTAGGAGAAATGGGTAGGGCTGGGGTGAAGGGGGTGAAATATCAGGGGGAGGATGTTACGGGAGGGTCGGCAATAAGAAGGTTGAAACGTCCAAAGGGTGCACTGACACACAGCACCGCTGATCAAACTCTCAAGGACGGCACCAGGATGGCAGTGGTGCAGATGAACAAGGCGCTAGAGGAAAAGTGCCTGAAGGTATAATGTAATAGTTTCAGGAAATAATTCCGTAACCTGCTGGTTGCATACCCTGTTTTGTTTATACTACATTTTGGCGTCTGCCGGGTGTTAATATCCAGTGTAGGGCCACAGGGATCTGGAGCCGATCACTTCTTTGATCACCTACAGGGTGATCCCACACAAATGCATCTGGGCATTTTTTTTCCAGTTCAGCAGCCAACTGTCAAAATAGCCGACATTGCTGCTTTTTTCCATTCTTTTTTGTCCTACTTCTTCCTGTACACATTTTCATCCCTTTTGTATGTGCAGTCGGCGCTTTCAGGTGTGGACAGGTCCACACAAACCAAAAATATTGGGTGTTGCAAGTCTATGCGTACAGAGGCTGGCAAAATTTAGGTCACATGGACTCGCACGGCTATGTAGACAATATAGAATTAGATTATGGGGTGGATGGAATCACAGAAAATTTGAGGGATTCCCTCCTCCTCCTCCTCCCTACCTGCTGCACCCCAGTCCTGCCTTCGCAATGACAATTTAGATAGCAATTCCCCTTGTGGTGAATGGTGGTCATTTTGGGCTCAAAGGTTTTTCAGAAATCATCAATTGGAGGCGCTGCAGATGCATGATATTTATCACACAGAGCTCAATTTGTGGATTCCTATCTGGATGGAATGAGCATTTCAGCAAAATCTACAAAAAGTGTTGATAGAATTGTACATATGTAATAGTGGACCACAACCTCTGAAATGCATTAATAAACGTGTTGTCATGCTTGTACACAGGAAACGTTAACAAAAACGTCTTGCCTCTGCAGGCTGCTAGAGACGGATAGTAAGTCCCTGCGCTCCATGAACGGCTCCAGGCGAAATAGTGGCTCTTCCCTGGTGTCCAGCTCCTCTGCCTCGTCCAACCTCTCCCACCTGGAGGAGGACACATGGATCCTCTGGGGAAGAATCGTCAACGAGTGGGAGGACGTGCGCAAGAAGAAGGAGAAACAGCTCAAGGTGAAACTCGTGCACATGACTATCTGATGTCAGCAAACCTGATTAAGAGCTTAATGTAGCATCACTGCATTAAGATTAAGGGAATCCATTTGATTGGTCTGCTGCAAGATGGGTAGTGGCAGTTGTGGTTATTTACTTACTTACTTATTTATTTGCTCGTTTGTCTGTGTTTGGGAGATACATTCTACGCATTTGTTCTTGAAATACAGTACACACTTGTGGATGGGATAGTTATGTCAAGTTCTCAACTCTCTAATAGCCCCATCTGTGTTACTGATTGTTTGGTCTTAAAGCTATCTTTGTCCCAGGTGACTCTGTGATTGTGTGTGGAATTATTTTAGTTCTTGACCTTTAATGCTGATTTTAGGTTACTAGTTCCTGCAGTTACTCTGATAACCAATTCCCAGTCTTGAGATAACCCCATTTTCCAGTCACTGTCAGTGGTAGTCTGACGCAAGCTAACTGACATCTCCCTTGTTCCTCTAATACGAGTTACACAGTGAATGTTTTGATAAGGGGTTAAGTTCCAGTTTGTTGAGCAGCTTTTAGATAATCCACTTTGAAACATCCAACCAGTCTACAGTTTGGTAGATGCACTATCCTGCTCTCCTGGCACCCATGATTATGCCCTTTCTGTAAGGTCAGGAAGACCTTTGTAAATTATCTGTTCACGTACAGAGGAAGTGTGAAGATGGAGTTTCTGTTATATGCATCTTTATATGTATTTATGTATTTATATTAGGGCTGTCATGATTAATCCGTTATAATCGACTCGATTCAAAAGATATAATTGATTAAAAATGCATTTAATCAATTATTCAGCAGTATGTGCCATACATTTAGCTTAAAACAATTAAACTTTAAACAACAAAGAAGAAGATTCAGCAATATGGTGGAAGGTAAAGGGACTATCAATGGTCAGAGCAAGAAAAGACAAGAAAGAAGCCTTAGTTGTTTGGAAACATTTCTAATGAAAATCAAAGCACAATGAAGTTGTGTGTTAACACTGCGAAAGCATTTTCAATTTCACAATGACGCAACCTCCATGCAGAAGCATTAAAAACGACACACAGGTTTGATTGATGCACTGGACACCAATGGCATAAATCTAACAAAATTTTATTGTAAGCATATAAGCCTATTTCTAGCTCGCAACACCATAGCCTACATTTTGTTTATCCAAATGGATAATATTAACTCACCTGTATGAAACTGGTCGAATTATGATGATTTATTATTAAAATAATTATTAGTCAATATTTGGAATTTGCCATTTTTAATTTATCTTTCTCTTGCAATATGAAACAGACACTGATGTACACTTACTCAGAGTATGGACATATTCAAATTCTAAATTATTGATAGTGTCAGCCCTAGTTTATATGGTGACACGTTCAAATAGAACAGTAGGGCCCATTTCTTACGTTTATGTGGTTCCAATGTGTAAATGGGGAAGTGTTGTGAAGGATCAGTGGACGGCAGTGTTCATGTCTGGGTATGTTATAATGTTATTTCATAGAGGCCATAATGTCCAGATGAGTACAGCCAGCTAGGGATGTTGATCATAGCTGCTGGCACCTCCTTCAAATTGACATTTTCTTCTGCTTGTTTTTCCAGAGAAACCCGCTTTCTGTTGCAAGGAGGAACCTTGATTTTCTGTCCTTGTCAGCAAAACTCCTCTCTCTTTAACACGCTGCTGATGCATTCATCAGCAACTCAACCATTTTCCTCTGCTGTTTTTATTTACATTTATTACCTGCTTGAATATTTAAGTGTTTCAGGGTGGATATCCCATTAAAAATTACTGAACTAACCAGCTATCAGTAATGTAACTTTTTTGATCTGATTTGATATTTTGATCCATTTGGTGAATTGGTGGGGTTTTGTCAGTGCAAGGGCTATTTGAACACTTTGCACCAATGTTCAAATTAATTCATGACATCCACACTCACAATGTGGATCAGCAAGCAAAGTGAACTGCATCTGAGCTTCAACATTTTGTTCATGTAGGCATGAAGAGAAGCTGTCCAAATTCTGTCTAAAACAAGTGAACATAACAATTCCACACTGACACTCCTCGGTGAACCAGACCAATTATTCATTTGTCAAACTATATGCAAGTTTGATTGGCTTTATTAATTTTAATGTAGGTCTACTTTAGGCTAAATATGAACTCCAGATTTGAGGCATTAAAACTTTTATTCACAGTAACATCAGGCCAGAATCCAATGCACCACCAAACATGTTGACTTAGTGAGCTGCCTTCTCTCCTGCTATATCTACGGTATACAGTATGTCTGTATACTTCCACATCTCCTTATGTAACCCACCGCCGAATTCAAGAAATTATTCTCTTTGAGTTTAGCGAAAAACGATCTTGCAAAAGAAGAGAAATAACCAGCATAGCAGGAAAGCAGATGCTGTTATTCACCACACTTCATCACACGTGAAATGCACTGAACTTTACAGATTGTTGTCGCTATTTCCCTTAAGAAAAGTTAAGTATAAGAAAGGTTAGCTGTGTGTATATCTGTGTGTCTCTCAGCTGCAGTGGGATTGAAAACGAGCGTAATTAAAGGAACATTGTGGTAGCTTTCATTTAGACTCAGACAAGATAAGAGACGGTGCATTGTTTTAGCACAGGGTTTGGCTTGTGAGAGAGAGCTCCTCTGCTATGTGGGTGGACCTCTGCCCTAGTTGCACCCTGGGCTGACCAGATGCACACAAACACACACTCATCACAGCTGGAAAGACAAGTGTTCCCTGCCAGCACAGGAAATTGCATAATGAAATTGTATCATCAGCAATATCCAAAAAGATCATACCAGTCTTTCTTGCTGATTATATTTAACAGTAGAAATTCTAAGGTTTATTGAAAAGAAATGAGAAAATACTGAAGCACAAAACACACCCAGACACACAGATTTATCCTGTGACCAATCCTGGTATCTGTCTTTCTACCCTTTGTCTATTTTCTTATACTCTTACACTTCCTATTTTCCACATTCAGAAATTAATCATGAAGATCACCAAATATTGATTTAAAAAATGTCGTTATGTCTGTTAAAACACAGGCCAGATCTAATGTACAGTGAGACGTTTTTTAAAGAAAATACTTTCTTTTTTCTATAGGATCTTGTCAGAAAAGGAATTCCTCACCATTTCCGGGCAATAGTGTGGCAGCTGTTGTGCAATGCCCAGAACATGCCCATCAAGGATCAGTACTCAGAACTCCTGAAGATGACTTCGCCCTGTGAGAAGCTCATTCGCAGGGACATAGCACGCACTTATCCCGAACACGAATTCTTCAAGGAGAAAGACAGCCTGGGCCAGGAAGTGCTCTTCAATGTCATGAAGGTGAATCCCCTTCAACCACTCACATCAAATTGCAGATTGTGGTATAAGCTTTGGCTCTTAGAGTCTGACACTTGCGTATTTCATTATCTAAATTGAGACTTCTAAAGCTCCTCCCTGTTCCCTCAGGCCTATTCATTGGTGGATCGCGAGGTTGGCTACTGTCAAGGAAGTGCATTCATTGTTGGACTGCTGCTCATGCAGGTAATAAGCCTGTTTATGTCATTTAGACCAACAGCACACACATGCACACACACAGTCATTTTCTAGAGGTTTGCAAAGCTGAATGACGTGACATTTGATTCCATCCTAATCCTTCTAGATGCCAGAAGAGGAAGCCTTCTGTGTGTTTGTGAAGTTGATGCAAGATTACAGATTACGTGAGCTTTTCAAACCCAGTATGGCTGAGCTGGGACTCTGCATGTACCAGTTTGAGTTTATGATCCAGGTAAGTACTCCAGACGTGTTAATTAAAGGCTACAGGGAGACAGTCTGGCAGCCTGGAAAATGTAATGGAGTACTAATGGAGCAGAATGACGTGAATACGTGTTGTTTGATTTTTGCCTCGCAGGAGCAACTCCCAGAGCTGCATATGCATTTCCAGGCTCAGAGCTTTCACACCTCCATGTATGCCTCCTCTTGGTTCCTCACCATATTCCTCACCTCCTTCCCTCTGCCTGTTGCCACCAGGATCTTTGATATCTTCATGTGTGAGGTCAGATAAAGGGAGCTGCATTTTCGTTTACTGTGGCTTCACTCAAGAGCTGTTACACTCCCTGCTTTGAATGACAATCTCTGTGTATGTTGAAGGTTAAGATTCCCTGAACTGTTCTGAGAGTACCCACAGATAAAATATGGAATAGATAAGGTTCATGCCATGTAAATATTATGCTTTAGCACCACCTCTAAAGAAAATTCGAGTGAGTCAACATTTACGTTATTGTGGGTTTTAGCATCATTTATCATTATTTCACCTTGTTGTAACTACATTTCCCCTCAGTAAACTGTAAAACATATTTTCACAGAACACTGAACACAGAGAACCCGTACCATGTTACCTGTTCTTTCAAAGGTTTGCTCCTCATTCTTTACTGGTGATCTCTTTTGACAGGGCCTGGAAATAGTTTTCCGTGTGGGACTTGCCATCCTTCAGATGAACCAGTCTGAACTCATACAACTTGACATGGAGGGAATGTTACAGGTATATCACTGTAACCTCCACACAGCTTTCACTCAGCTCAGATAACCATAAAATACAAATCTCTCTGAAGAGAGCTTCCACAGCCACACCCAGTTAATTGATACTTTTGTGCTTCCACCTGTACATGCTGATGATTAAAGTGCTTTGGGGGTTGATGGGTCAGAAAAATAACTGAACAATCATCAAGGCACAGATGTTTTTGAAAGTAGCTGCTTTATGTGTGTATGGTGCTCACTCTACCTCTGTTTCTGTTTTGTGCTCCAGCACTTTCAGAAGGTCATCCCACACCAACTGGACAGTGGCCCAGACAAGGTCATCCAAGCTGCTTACCAAGTTAAATACAATGCCAAGAAGATGAAAAAGTAAGTGAAACTTCATCATCATACACAAATTTCCTTCTCTGCATATGCATTTATTCTTTAAGTCTGTGTATATCTCATTGAAGAGTATTTATAGTGGATCTTTATCGCTCTGGGTTCGTGCCGTTTGAGGATTTTTAACTGCTCTGCTCTGTTTTGGTTGGTTTCTCCAAGTATTCTTTTAAATTGTATTCAAATTTAGAAAACCCACATATAAACAGAGTATTGGCATATAAAAATGTATAATAGCTTTCCAAAATCTTTGAAGTCCTATAAAAGAAATTTGCAGCAGATTCCGTAACTTTCCCTTAGAAGGATTTTATGACACTGTGCTATTTTATTGCCACAGATTTTTTTGGTTTTACTTTTGTCATTGGCATCTTTGTGAACTTGATGCTCATACTGAATCAGGATTTAACAGCTGGATTTATTTTTTCTTCTGTTGTTAAATCTTTATTTGCTCAGAGGCTTCTTACACCATTGGTCCTAACATGACATGTTTGTTAAAGGGAGGTTTTCCCATTCCTTAGTACGAACCTTTGGCTGGGCCACGACCTGCTGTTGAATATGTGGGCCTGTAAAGCCCTTTGAGACATTGTATGTGCTTCATGGTCTTCAAATGACTAACACACATGCTCTCATCTTTGTGAAATGCTTTCAGGTTAGAAAAAGAATACACTACAATCAAAACTAAAGAAATGGAAGAACAGGTGGAGATTAAGGTGCGTAGAAACTAATGGGTGAGCAAATGGGTTAGCAATCAGTGAGCAATCCTCCATAATGTATGTTCCTCTTGTTTTGCAGAGGCTGCGAACAGAGAACAGACTCCTGAAGCAGCGGATAGACACTCTGGAGAAAGTGAGTGAAACAATGGTTGTTGTCAGGTTTTCTGTCACACACAACCCTGACAAGAAAATCAATCAAGGCTACTTGTTCATCATATGTACATTAACCCATTCAGCATATGCTCATACATCATTCATCTTCTTGGTGAGCGATTGGCCTCGCACTAACTGGGCTGTCTCAGTCGAAAGTAGTCAAGTTACATGCTGTCTTCGTCTGGTGTGGAAAATATTTTGAGTGTAGATACAGGAACAGAAGCTGGATTTTGATATTAAGTTGCATTGTTGCCATGGTGAATGTCTGTGTGGCTTGAATAACTTCGTTCAGGGAACTTTGGTTCCACTGGACAGCACTAACGAAAGCAGAGATTGTAACAAGCCTGTTTTGGAATGTAAGTGGCTGCTTGATGTTCTTTAAGATGATACACAGCACTGCATGTTAAGTTGCACAGTTTGTATCATTCTGCACTTTTTTGTGTCTCTTTAAATGGGCATTTGCGATGCCTGTTAAAGACGCCATGCATGAGGTCTGGCATGGATAGCAACGGTGTTGAGTATAAAGTATTTGCCTGCAGGGAGGAGCACTCGGGTCTAAACGTGCCTGTTACTTTAAACCGGTTCAAGGCTGCTGCTCTTTTGACTCTTACGTGACTCTGTCACCACCTCCTTCATTTTGTTACTGTTCACTAACTGAAACTTGGAAAAACGACCTTCGGCCCAGAGCATCTGCTCAGTCTAACAACGCTAGACACTACTATTGTGCTGTTGTCACGTCATCATGCGCTCTTGGCTAAGCTAACTGGAGCTGTCCTGTGCTTTTTCCTGCCCACAACCTGTCTGAAATCACTGTTATCAGCACCACCTAATTTTCACTTTGTCACCAGCTCATTGGCACCTTTTTCACCATACCTGCATGCAATGTTCCTTTTTTCTACCCCTGAATTTCAGTTCACTTGACAAACTCTGACCAATATAGAAGTCTTTCTGGTGAGAGAATGAACATTGCATTACTTCTCTTAAACAATCAGTTGTTCTTTTGTGTGCTACAAACTATTCTCTGTATTATTTCTCTCTGCTGTCTCTTGTTGATATCTCTGTTTTGTAGGAAAGTGCTTCCTTGGCAGATAGATTGATTCAGGTATATTTCTATATTCTCTTTTCCCCTATCATCTAGATCGCACCTTTCTTCCTCTATGATCTCTGTCTCTCTTTAGCATTGCATGCTTATGAATAGCACAATAGAAACAGTAATCTAAAATCTAGGCAATTGGCCTGAAACTGACTTTTGTTTTCCTGAATTACATGCATTAAAGAGCAAATTCAGATCATGGTAGCTGAATACAGTATTTTTTTTAAATGCATGGAAATAAATTGTGGCATGTCAGTCAATGTGAATCACAAATACATATCATTCTCCATAAAACTAAGGAATTAAAATATAAATCAAATTCACCAGAGTTAACAAAAGCATGTACTTAGAATGCCCAATCCCAGATCTCCTCTTTTGATATGACCACCCATTCCGCTCTTCCGATTCACTTCTTACCGTTCTCACTGCACTCCTCCTTGGCTGGTTATGTCCCAAGGGACAAGTGACTCGAGCTCAGGAAGCAGAGGAGAACTACCTGGACAAGCGGGAGCTGGCCCCCC
>OMOW01032316.1:0-20111 GCA_900312555.1 Lamprogrammus exutus
GAGAGAAAAGCCTCTCAGCGGCCCATGTCTTTCTCTTCACCGAACTGTGTTTGTGTGTGGGCACAGGGGTTCAGAAGGAACCATAACCTGACATAAGTGGGGCCTCAGCCCCCCGGCGGAGCACTCCAGCACATTCACATTGTGTGTTCTCTGCAGCTTATAGCCTTTGAGGTGGGCCGCATTTGCATTCTGAAATAAACAGATGCCTTTCAAATGTATGAGCCTGGTGGCTTCTCAGATCTCAGCAGGGCCTGGGGGACTTGCTCACCATCGATCAGATTAGACCATGCAAAATAGAACCATGGCTCAACAATGTACTTGAGCCTTCTTTTGCTCTGCATATAATCTTACAAGAAAAACACAAAGCCCGTTGATGGAGTAACTCAGCAGGCTTCGTTTAGCATCCATCTGAGCCCAGTATGGGTCTGTAATGACACAGAGCTGTGCCACTGCATAATTCTACAAAACACATTTCACTTTCTGCCAAAATTAATGTTTTTAGTGCAAGTCTTTCATTTTTGTGCTACTAAAATCATTAGAAATGGTCACAATTGAATTTGATATCTACCTCAATGCTGCTAATGACACCATGTATGTTATTTGGTTTGATGACAGAGGAAGGAAAGAGTGTAGACCTACATCATGTCTATCATTGGTTCTCTATGCAGTTTATAGAGGCCATCGGGTGCGTCAGGAACATACGTCCCAGAGGCGCAGATCTGACCCTGAAGCTCTGGGAAGGACCACCAAAGAGGAGCATGCTGGGTGAGAGCCCCTTCAGAATCCATAGATTGGTTCAACTGGAACAGTATTTCTTCCACAGCATTATTTTTTTATTGCTTCTTTGTTGAAAATATCAAAAAGTGCAGACAAGATTTGATTTGAAACTCCTTCCTCTTTGAATATGACAGTAAATGAGACCACCATGAGACAGGGGTTATTTAACAAGAGGGCTCACATACCTGTCACTCATCTTCAGCCCTGCCGGACGGGCTCCTCTTCCTCCTGTAATATTTCAACCACAAGATAAAGCTCCTCCCCGCGCACCGCCTCTTTAAGTTTTTGAAACGTAATAAATATCTTTCCACCAAGATAGCACACTTGTCTGACCACAAATGGGGTTGGGCGCTGCGCTGGTCTCCAGATGTATGAGCTGAAGTGTTTGTGTTTATTCAGCATATGGGCAGGCCAGTCATTAAGAAAGTATGCGCTAAGCGGGAGAGCAGCCACCGACAGAACAGCAGCAGGCATGGTGTCAGGCTGATGGCAGTGTTTAGCTCTGAACTCACTGCAGTTCACACATTTCTCATCTGGACAAAAGCTCCTGCTGTCTATCTGTTAATAAGAAGTTCCACAATTTGCCCAGTTGGTAAACAGCAAAAAACTATAACTCAACAGGCAAAAATTTTCATGAATAATTTTTGTTGTTATTAAGATTTGTATGTAAAGTTGAAAGGAAAATAAGGAGAGGTTTTGTAAATGACGATGAGTGCAATTTACAATTAGTTTGCCTGCCAATGCACGTTAGTCAGTATGTCTCATGTTTAAACGTTGATTCTACTACTGTATTAAGGCTATAAATAGATTTTTTCTGATGTCATGTGAACACAATAATTAGACCAAAATCTGCATAAACTGACGTGTACCCCAAGTAACAGACCCAGATTATGCTATTGTAAGTCTATATAAGAATTCTGCACATGCACTTCCTCACCAGGTGTACTTCCCCTCTTAATCCAATTAAACATTTCATTTACAGTATATTTGGCAATCAAGGGAATTCTATTTATTCATTCCTTGTATACGGCTCACTCTGCATTTGTGCCTTAATCGCAGCATCAGCGTATAGTGTGCATGTAAACATACCGACTGTCCATTTCACCAGTTCACACCCGTATGAAGCCTTTACTCGGTCAGACCTTGGTTGACTTCTGATCAAGGTTGTGAATCTCTCTCGCCATGCTCAAAAACTCCAACACACATCTGAAAATGTTATGCTTGTTGTGTACTCAGCCCGCGCAGAGCCTCATCTGGGATTTTTCTCTCTGTGTTTACAATCATATTCCTTGGTGAGAGAAACTTCAAACCTCCACTTAACAATTCTGTTTAATCAGCGTTGGAATCTCTCCATATAGAGTTATTTTGACATGATCTGGCCCTTTTTCCTCCTGTAAGTCTATGTTCTCACCTACATGCTGTTATTTTTTCTTTTGGTATCCCTCCTTTCTGGGTTTGCATCCAACACCTAAGCCTCCAGTTGCATCACCGTGTCCACACTGCATGACTAGTTTTTCTTGACTACGATTGACATGCGGCATTATGTTTGCAGATGTTACTTTAAATCAATGCAATCACGAGTGATTACACACAGGAACAGACATGTCCTCAAATTGCAAAACCATAAAGCAGAACTGTTTTTGCCTTCACTTATGTATAACAAGTTATTTACATTAATATATGATACTTTGTGTTGCATATTCATGTCAATTAATAAATGCTTCATATTTTCACAGGTCTGATAGCCCAAGGAACAGGCAGGCACAAGCAGATGAGATATGTAGAGGAAATGTAAGTAACAGAATATCAAAGAAATTAGCATTTTTTGTGCCTGAGTTCAGTGATGTATTTGTAATGCTGCACTTCTACAGAGGGGTTTTAATGTAGATTATTCACTGGGAAATTTCTGAGTCCTTGAGACAAAAGAGTTCTCTTGCTCCAACCTCCATCTCAGCAGAGAAGACAGGGTGGTACGGGAATGAGAGAATCAAAAGGCTGGAAATTCACGGCTGAGAATAAATGCTCACTCTTCCCCGAGGTGATTTGTCTTTGCGCTTCTCTTTCTACAGATGTTAGACCCCTTTTTTAGTAAAGACCTGAGGTTCTTTGGTAGCACTTTGATATCCTGCTCGGATTCAATATGTGAAATAGAAGAGCCACTCCGTGACTTGGAGCACATCACAGTCTTTGAAGTCTGATCCAATTTTTGCTGCTCACCATTTGATGTTGAAAGGATGAAATGAGGAAAATGTACAGTTTTTGCCAGTAACTCTGCTGAGCATATGTAAGATTAAAAAAGCAAAATCCTTTGGAGGATGTACTTAGGAATGTTAAGCAGATTAATACTTTCCTATAGCTCTTTTATTCAAAGATAAAATTAAATATGAGAGGAAGTCTGTATGTGCTGTTTTTTACCATCACAATTAAGTCAGTGTGGTGCTGTTTGCTAGGAGGTAGGGTTACTAAAGGGGGATATGCAATTGCATTAGCATTTGATTAACATTGCAAAGCACATTAATGGGTTTGCGTTATATGAGTGCCAAATTGTAAATTGTAAATAAATGAATACAGCCTCTACATGACTAAATAAAAACAGAAAACATTATGTGGCTCGCAATACTTGTGTCTATTTATCCTGCGCTCTCGTTGACATCGCTCTTCTGGGTGCCTCCTCTTTCAAGGTTGGCCCCGACGGCCAAGACAGACAAGTGAAAGACACGGGGAGAGACAAAGGCAGAGCAGAAGACAGTGTAACGAAGCCTTGCAGGGAGACAGCCAGACTGCGAGACGTGCAGTGTAAACAAGGTAAGCCCGGGCACAGAGCTGGCGGGTGCTGGTAATTACACAAAGAGACAGGAGAAATCCCGCTTTAATGGATCAAGTGCCATTTTTAATACAGGGCCCTTTTCAACCTTTCATCCCAACCAATCCTCTCCTGCCATTCTTTGTTGACAACAAAAAGAGGGAGCATTATGAGTACTCATTTCTGTGGTATTTTAATAACCCAGGTCAGCTCATCATAAACGTTTCGAGGCAAGTAGGGGGGCTTTTCGAAGTGGCATGAGCACTTCAAAGCTTTCATTCTCCCACACGGTGAGCCCTTCACTAAGGATCTCATCAATGACTCAAATAGACCCGCATAGTAATGGTGACAAGAAAATACACAAACCCTGATTTGTTGAACATATGTTTGGTTTACTTTTTGCCCCAGGCGATGAATTACATTAATTCCAGATGCCTGGAAGGCTGAGTGGGTGGCTGTGCAGGGGGCCTTCGATTATGGCCGTCACCCAGCCCACCACTTGGGCAGCCTGGGTAATGGGGGCCTGGGCCTTCATTAATGTTTTAAAAGAGTATGAGGTAAGAGACAGAGGTGGAATGGCATTTAGCAGCACGGCTGAGAGATTACGGGGATTAGACATGATAATGTAACACAGACAGGGCTCTTCAGTGGGCCTGGGATTAGTGTCAGCACGCCACAGCAGGTCTGGGTTAGATAGCGGCTAATTCGTTAATGCTGCATACAGGTGACCCCCCGCTCCCAGGCATTACTGAGGGGAGGCAGTGTTTGATGAATTTATAATGTCAGCGTGATTATCGAGGGAAATGTTACAATCGATACCAGTCCGAGGGTATTTTGCTGAAATGCGTTTGTCACTGGAGCTCACACAACTTTAATATAATTGAGTTAAATTACTCTCTTGTATTTATTACTGTTATGCTGCTTGTCACCCAACTACCTACTCCCAAGTTCAGTATATTAGGATATATCGTGATGATAATTGAAAGCCAAATTTCTTAACTCTAGGGATCTTCAGTCTGTATGGAGCAATAGATCAGTCGGTATGATTACGTGCACGTTAAAACTTTAAACACGTTAAATGAATTGGTTTTCTTCAAGCGTCATGTAAACACGATATATGGACTGAAATTTGCATAAATCTACATATGCTTATCCAGAGTAACAGACCTACATTATACGATTACAAAGCGATTTACTCAGGTAAGTAAACATTATAGTCATCGTTATCATCGTCTCCTCATACATTGCACAACGTGTCGTGTATGCCAGAATCCCATTAATTCTGGGCATGTATAAGTCTACTCACATTTTACCCGCAATCACAGTACAGACAAAAAATCGGACTATGGCATCACTAGTGAGTGAGGCATAACAGATTTTTACTATGAGATGAACAGAAAGGTGACTGGCTGGATGTATGAATAACGTTTCATAGCTGACAGTTCAGTGATACTCCACTTAAAAGTACTAAAATATCTTCTCCTTCCACCGTGGGCTTTAATGCTTAGGTTATTTGGCGTGGAGAGCACACAGATTGTCAGGCATTCATCATTGCCCCTCTTCCTCGTTTATGTTCCGAGGTCTGCTTGTGGCTCCGACTGCTTTCAGGAAACCCCATTTGAATATGAGGGAGGCCACAGTGGCCCATGCACCCAGGGCACACTTTGATCCCTGCAGATCTAAGAGCCTTTTTTTATCCTGAGGTTGAGCAAGTCATGGAAGCCTTTGCCCTGCCAGATGTTTGGAGACCAGGCTGCTTCCTGTGTCTCATCCTGCTGTCGCCTCTGGTGATGGCTTCGCTTCTTGGGCTGGAGCTCAACCTGGAGTGTTTTAGGACACCAGTGGAGAAAAACAGAAAATTAGCCATGGAAATTGAATTACCCCACAGCCCCCCTAGACACACACTCGCACACACTCTCTACACCCTGCTCCCATTAATGGCAAAACACTGGGGCGTGACCTGGAACCGCTCTCTGTGTCTGATGGACATTGGGTCCTTTTTTTTCTCTTTCATGTTTGAAACAAACAGACCAGTGAGAGCTGTCCTACGGTTTGAGAGGTTTCTGTTTCACTTCTGTATTTGACACCAGGCTGCGGGACTGTTCTCACTCTTTAGCTGAATACCCGCAGTGCTGCATTTTATGCCGGGAAGACAACATTAAAGCACTTTGTACTCCAGGCGCTCTCAGATGTCTGCAGTGCCAACCTTTGATTTCCCATGTTTTGTCACTGAAAAAGTTAGATTTACACAGAATAGTCGTGTAAGCTGCACACTCAGACGCTGTCACCTCTCCTCACCTGTCTTCTGAGGCTGAATATTAATACAATATGAATATGTTTTTGAGAATGTGTCAGAGAGGCGTGTGTAGAAAGAAAGCCTCAGATATGATCAGAGTGCTGCTTATGCTGCTCAGCGTGGTAAACAGGATGGTGCCGAGGATCAGTCAGAGCTGACTTTATGGTTTATGAAAGCTGAGCTACTTATGTTAACAGGCTTTTTTGAAGATTATAGTTGTGGTAAACATACATGTCAAGAGAGAGACAGTGATAAAGTGGAGCTGCAACACAGAGTGCAATTACCTCTGCGACTCGGAGGATACATAGTTAACCCGGTCCTCTGAAGACATGAGGCGAAGGGAAGGAGAGGAAAAATGAAAGGGGGTGAAAAATAGTTTTGTGATAATGTTGATTTATTTATTACAAATGTGTATCCTCAGTGTGTAACATGGTACAGTCGATAAGAATGGATTTTGTGTGTTGCCGTAAGCTCATTCTGTACTTTATAGCTACATCTGGGAGAGTTCATAGTGAATGTGGATGTAGGGCACAGAATTTACCCAGTCTGAGGTCAAACCACACACACCCATACATCTCACTTTCCATCATTACCAACTGCTCTGACACGTCTTCCCACATGTCCTCCCACTAGAGGTTTGCAGCCATCAGGCGCTGCTTAGCCAGCCTCCACTACCACCATCAACAGAAGCATCAACAGAAGCAGCAACACCATATCAACATACATCTGCCAGACAAATGATCCACCCTCTTTATGTTCTCTAGACAAATACTCTCCCTCCCTCTCGCTGTCTCCCATGCCTTTTGATTTATCTGTCAGTCTCAACCGGATGCCTTCAGTTTTAGGCAAATTACAGGCTCGGCGAAGCGGCAGCAGAGATTTGGAAGGGATAGGAAGGACTCAACTTTACGGAAGGAGTTGCCTCTGTCTGACGCTACCCACGTAATCCTCTTAATGTCAGTGGGAGTAGTTAACAGGATGTACTTCCAAACTACTCATCATCTCAGTTTCAACAGAATAATCTCCTCACACATAAAAAGTCAAGGTAGAAGAAGATGCTGTAAGTTCTCTGTCATATTGCATGTGTGAACTTAGTCATTTGATATAGTTTAACAAAGTTTTCCATGCACAAAGCCTTAATGCTTTACATTGGTTGTTATGGCTGTTTTTCTTCGCTGGGTGACCATTACACAACATGTATTTGTTGTATAATCAAATGGTTGATTCACATTCCAGGCCTTAACACTGTAATACTACTTAATACTTCCAATTTTTGACTTGTCTCTGATTTTAGTCCTCACAGTGGCCACATAGCTAGAGATCGAATATGAATAAGATCTAGAACCTATGATATGAAAAGGTCAGATTTGGATTCTTCACCGCAGAGAAAAAAAATCAAATTTGAGACACTTCAGACTGTAATGTGAACGTAGATTTCAAAGTCAAACTCAAAGATCCAAATCTGCTGTCAGAGATGATTGATTTCAGTGTGAAAAATTGGTTGTAAGTAACAACATCCTCTATGTGCATTAGTGAAAACAGATGCAGGAACTTCCCATTGGAGCATTATCTGCAGAACTTTGTGATTTGACCAGTGTGTCCTATAATTCAAAGCACATGAGTTACCATTTAACTATGATGTCCCAAATGAAGACAGTGGTAATAAATCTCAGGAGTCCTGCAATGCTCTGGAAATTCTCTTTAACCTTGACTTCAGATATTTCTTTGGGGTCTTTGTTTGCAACCGGCGAACTCTGTGTGCTCACATGTGTGCGCACGCGTGTGTGTTTGTGCGCATGTGCTTGAGTTAATGTGTACTTGCGTGCGTGTGTGTGAGAAGTGGGGGTTGTGAGGTAAAGAGAGGGGTCTGGATTGCACATGCCTCATTTAGACATCAAAGGCCCCTGCTGATGATTTTTCCTTATAATCCATGCCTTTTGGTGCCTCTGGTCCCTCCATCTGAATAAACAAAGCCCAAGTGGTTCGCTGTGGTCTGGGAGAAGTCAGGTGATCACCGCACGTGATTTAGGAAGTGAATCAATACATCTCTAATTTATTCCACTAAAAACCCCTTTTAGCAGCTCTTTTATGTTGTGTCTGAGTAGCATTCAGATTTTCAAGGGATTTCAAAGTGGTATTTAGAGATGTTATATGAGTCATCTGCCGCTCTTTGAAAATGAAAGAAATACGTATCTCAAAAAGAATTCCCATGCCTTTTATCTCAAGAAGCAAACATGTACGATACGTAAGTCTCTCACCGTGAAGAGCAAACTCTGCTGGGCTTTCTTTTGATATGGAGAAATCAATATTGTATGAACTCCACTGCCTCTGTATTCCCAGCTGACCATTATTCCTCCCCACCCTAAACAGCAGACGTTACCCACGATCATTTAGCAGCCCCGGTGTGAGCCACTGTCTGACCCCTTCCCAGATCTTCCTGTCCACGTCCAAGCAGGACTCCCATGCCAGAAGCTAGTTTAGCAGCGTGTAATATATCTGCAGGAGCAGCATTCCTCTGGGGCAGGCCCGGATCAAATGGCAGTGATTTCCCAAACAGAGGCGCAGAGATGGGAAGCCTGACCCATCCTCTGATCTGCTCCACGCTCTAATAGCTGCAGGTCAGGATGGATAAATGGTGATGTTGAAGCCCATGTGTTGCGTTGGTCTGCTGCGTAAGATTCTGCAGGATGTTGAGCCGACCGAGAAGTCCTCTTTTAGCCTTGCTGGAGGGTCTGAACCAAACAGGGAAGCTTAGATGTTACTTGCTTGTATTTTAATGTAGTTATTAATCAGTACATTACATAGAGTAACTTGAATATACTTTGAATGGAATCAGAGAAATGCTTCAAGGTTTATCAAACATACATAAACAGCATCTGCAGTTCTGTGGTTATTCTATTTTACAATAAGATCCCATTTAAAACTTTGGTCAGGGCCGTCAGAATTCATTATCAGTGATCGAGTGCTTTGATGCAGTTTCAGGGGAATACGAAATTTGCTTATCAAACCCATTTCAGGCATCATTAGCAGAACAATGTCCTACATATTTACATTACTAAAATTTACGGTGCACAACTTCTGTTTGTATTGATAACTGGTTTATTTCAGGTGTTATTTCTTCATGATAGTGTGTCGTGGAGATTGAGGAGCTTTTACAAGTTACAAAAAGCTAATCAGCTACATGCTGTACAGTTTGTTTGTTTGCACCGGTTCCTAACATGCCACGAGTGAGTGAACTGATAGCTAAATTGCATTGTTAATGAACCAGTCATAGGCCACAAAAAATGGGGAAAATTAGAGACAAACATTACAGAGAGCCTTATGTTTGTCTCTAAAACGATCAGTCAAATCAGCTAGCAAGCTAGCGAGCACTAAGGCTAGCTAGCAATAACAGTAATTTCCATAGCTACCTAATGTTAGCTACAGTATTTTCACTGATTTAGTCTGAAAATAAATAATATTTTGTTGTTGCTTGTATCAAGGACATCAACTCTTTCTCACCAGATAGCTGCCTTTTATAATGTCCTTGTAATGCACATTATTTGCATTGTATAACAGACATGAAGTGTTTTTCATCCAAAGCAATATCTCCAACATACTCGGAGAACAGCGGAATTCTATTAATTCCATCCATGTGTACGTCTTACTAAATATAAAATACTAAATATAAATAGATACTGAATAATACACACTGATGTTATTTCAGCATCACATGATTATTTTTCACAATTCATTATATCTGATAGAATATCCTGAAAGGCCTAGCAAGGAAAGGTATAGCAGATGGTAGCACCTCTGAGGCAAGAAATGAGTTAGCAAAGACCTGACAAGAGCGTTCTGAACATTTAGAAAGTGAGAATTTAGTAAACCTTGCTGGCTTGAATAACATCAAGAAAGGTGAGGGGAAAATGGGAGAGTGAGGGGGTGTGCTCTTTGATGTGTAGGATTGAGATGTGATGAGGTCTGTTCAAAGTGAGCACAAAGTAGCGTTAAGATGGGAAAAGCAAATGCAGCTTTAGTCAAGGTAGACTAGCAAGAGATGATGAAGAAATGTCCTGTCTCACCCAAAATGCAGGCAAAGAAGATGAAACGTTGTCTGGCATTAAATACAGACATTCAAACACATTTTTAACCCATAAGCTTTGAGCCCTGGGACGTGGTGTTGTCGAATAATGTACCAAGCCTCGGTAATTGTCTTATGTTTGAGTAATCAGGTTAACACAAAGCTCATCTTTAGTGAAAGCCGTCAATAATGTTTCACTTTCTGTGGCGTGATGAATAATTCATTGTTCGGCGCGCTCATTGCTTTGAACAATCAGGGAAAACAAGTTTGGGCTGTCAAAGATAGCATCATCTGCCCGGAGAGCAGCAGCAGCAGCAGAGAGGAGGGAGAAAGTGAGGGCTTGCTGTTTCTCCCATTGTTGTTTCATGGGTGGCTGTGAGTGTGCTAATTGCTTCTTAACGCATTTGCCAGATTATCCACCACTCAAATTATATGACCAAGAGAGTGAAAATCTATAACCAGAGCCCTATCGATCGTACAAGTCTGATTTCTATTATTATTGTGGAGGTGTGCATGTAGGGAATGGAGTGATCTCTACAAGCTACTTACCATCATTTCATGTTAAAATAGACTACGTGTGACTACGTAAACACATGCGGTCCTAGATCTGATTATTATTTGATCGAAGGTGCATATCACTGGCTGTGTTTCCACTGGCAGTTTTGCAAATTTTTAAAAAGAGTTTATACGAATCAAACACAATTTTCTCATCCCACAATATTAGTGATTCTCGCTGACCCAACACTTGGGCTATAAGGCGAGAAATGGGCATCGGTTAGGTTTACGGTGACACCATTCGGGCAAAAATGAATCACGTCAACGTTACATGAACTGTCGATAACAGAGCTGAGTGAAGTTACTACATGCCATTATCCCAATTTTTCGTCAATTTTGGTTAAAAAAGGTTTCATCTTTCATCCTCATTCATATTTGTGCTGTTGCTTTCTGTCTTGTATCCTGTAGTTTCTTTTTCTCTGATTAATTTCAGGTAAATCCCAGTCTCGTCTTCAGTCCACACAAAACGCAACATGTTTCTACAAGCATCTGCCACGCCCAATTGCATAAAACCTTTTTTGTGATATTTGAGGGTTTTTACTTTTTTTTTAAAAACATTAAACATTTTTCAATTTGCAACTTCAAATTGCGCCAAACACAGGCCAATGGAAACACACCAACGTTATCATTCAGAGTCAGCGCCTCTCAGCCTGGTAAAAAATCTACATTGAGAAAAGCTACAACAGTGCAGTGCAGAGACGAGGAGATTGCAAATCTGTTAGATTTAAATGGAGAAGCTTCCACCCAAGCTAACTATTAAGTCTATAGCCAATACGGGGGAACACAAAAGAACAAAGTCAGCTAGCAGAGGTAAAGAAATCCAATGAATCCTCAATGTGTATCCATTTTTTTAGGGTTAGGGTTATGATTATGGTTAGGCATAGGGTTGCATAGCCTGAACTTACAGCTATATGGCCACATTGTACCTTTGCTAACTTCAAAGGAAACGGAAAAGGCAAACATTAAGGCACCACTTTCCTCCTACCTGGTAAAACAATTGACATTTTAATTTTTTACTATTGTATGTACATATGTGTGTCTTTTATGCTGTATGAAATGTGTATTTTGTATTAATGTACAGCTATGTTCATGTACTTGTGTTAATTGTGTCCTGCCCGGGGACTGCAAATGAGAATTAGCTTTGTAGCTAAAATCTGGTGCATTGACTTGTTGTGCATGGTCCCTGACAAATAAATGAATAATATAAAATAAAATAAATCGTTCATGTCAAAATAGAGGTGGGGGGATAATAGCACAGGTGTCAGAGCATGTGCCATTGAGTACCAAGAGGCTGCAGGTTTTCATTCCAACCAGTCCCTCCTACAGCTGAATTCACTCTCTCCTCTCAGAATGAGGAGGATGATCTCTGAAATCAGCTGGTGCGTTGTTTTCCTTTACATTACAAACCTGAAGCCTCTCTACCCTCCATGGCACACGGCTTTTTACCCATTTGTCAAACTAACCAGCTTTATTGAAACCTTCTGCTAAGCTAGGTTAAAAACAGATCCTGGAGACAGCTCTGTTCTCAACCCAGGCAGAGGAAATTCGTCTCTTATCTGATTGCCTAAAATTGTTACCTCATATCTTTTCACCATGTAATGAAAGACTAAAATACTTCACTCACTTTTTGCTGTGATTAATGCAAAACATGTTACAGAAGACATATACGTAGAGGAATTTATAGGATTCAGTCCTTCACTGAATTTACATAACTCATTGCTTATGAAGGAAACAGGTGAGGAAATGAATGCACAGAATGCTTTCATTGGTTGTAAAACAATGGGTTGTTTACATACTTGACTAAATTGATTTACAATGTGTAATCTAAGTCTGTTACACAGAGAACACCAATGTCAATTAATGCTTATTTCAATCTGATAATGGTGTTTATATGGCATTAAAAAATCTGTTTATTGCCTCAATCGCTGTAGAATCAAGATTTTAATATGCATTAAATAATTTAGATTTTAATTAAGTGTAAACGCATTCAGGAATTACTTCTCCACTTTTCTGCCCAATAACCTTTGGGCACAGGTAAAAAAATCCTAAATCTTAAGTGTAGCCACAATTTTGCCTCTACCAGCTTTCATTTCAGTTGTTTATCAGATTTAAGCATGGTCTGCTGTGCATGTTTTTAGAGAAATTAAAATTATGTTATCAACATTGGTATATTTATGTAAATGCAACATTATTGCATAAGATCAAAAAATTACCGAATCATACCTCAGAAAATTTAAAGCATCTTTCTGTGAACCACCCCCTTACTTTGTACACACAAGGAACAAGATTTAATAAGTTGGCAGCAGAATCCCTTTTTCTGCTTTTGTCACCATCAGTATCATGTTGGTGATGGTAATTTGTTGCTGTTTTGCTCACTTGGACCACTGCCCCTGTTTTCCTCTGTTGCAGGTCCAGTGATGAAGCTGCAGCAGAGAACACCTCGCCGCAGGGGCCAGCAGCCCAAGCTGCTAAACAGCCCTGAAGACAGCCTATACTACAACCAGCTAAATGTGAGTTCAAAGTGCCGATAAAGGCCTTTGTCTGACTTTGGTTCCACATGATAATACAATTAAACCTACCTGTGCCAGACCCTGGAGCCCCACCCCCACACTTCTCTGCCTCTTGTCTTGAACATGTGCTTATGCTCTTTATCTGTTGCTTTCATGTCAGGATGTCTGCCTTCACGGTGAATAATTGATGTGGTTTATCAAAGCTGAGCAAGATGCATGCTTCATCAGACTCACTTGAGCCCTTTGATCAGAAAAAATTATGCTGTGACTTCTGATATTATCAGCATCTGCTCGCATTCAACACAAAATCACTTTGAATTAAAAATTAATGACTCTCTGCTCATCTTTTGACTGTGTGCTCTTGGCCCTTTCCTCAGAGAACTCTGGATTACCAGGGGAGCAAGAGGAAGCCGAGAAAACTTGGGTAAATAACTGCTTTCCTACTTACAGCAACTCTAAACAGAGCAGGCCCTTTGTGGAATAGAAGAGGTTCCAGAAATGGAGTTGTTTTCTTATAATGTAAATGGAGTACCAAAAATAACAGGCTTTATATGAGCAGTAGCTCTGCGTCATTAGAGAGGGTCTGTTACACATTAAGGCTTTGTCAGCATGCTAGTTTTAATTGTTGAAGGTCTGACTTGTATTTGTACTATAAATGACAACCTGGCTTAGTGAACTTGCTTGAGAAAGCCTGAATTCCTTACTGCGGTATATGCAAATATAATTTTTTATTCTAAATATCCACATCATTCTGTAAAGAAAACTTTGTTTGGCTGTAAACCTCTTCCAACCTTTCACCACTGTCTCGACTCCCTCCACATAACAGTCAAATCAAAGTGCTGGACGGAGAGGACGAGTATTACAAATTACTGTCAACCGTGGAGTCGATCCCAGAGGAAGACTACCAGACTGCCCCCCTCCCGCCCTTTCCAATGGGCCTCTAGTCAATCAGAGCTGAGCCTCACAAGCATGTCAACTGGTAAGACAGATGCACCAGACACAAAGACAGAATATCCAAGAATATCCGAAGAATAACATTACTGTGCAGAAGTATATGGAGTAAGCATCCCGCACAGACCATACCCTCAGACATGATTAGGATGCATCAGGAGACAACTTACTCATCAGTGATACTCAGAATCACATTTTATGAGTGATAAACAATTTTCCGTTTCATCTGACTTCATATAGTGCTTCTTGCTTTTGTAGATTTTGCGGGAAGATCTTCAAGACGCTTTCATGCCAGGGTAAATTGATTTACAATTGCATAATCTAGGTCTGTTACTCTGAGTAAGATCACGTAAATGTATGTCCATTTCAATCTATTTATGGTGTTTACATGACATTGCGTAGTTGCAATTTGCATGTAAATGTACTGACTCTGAAAGTGGCCAGATGTTTAATTTTTAGACCTACACTATGTAAAAGAACAGGTACAGATGTTGCATCAATAAGTAAAATGATTGACATTGCACACACAACACAAACAGAACAAATACGTTACATCGTGTGGTGTGCTGGGAGGAGGGGGGGGGTCTAATTAGATTAGAACATTCAGTAAATTTGCAGTGAAACACACCATTTCATATTGTTATTTTATAATCAATTAATGTATTTTTGTTTAATTGTTTAATTATTTGTCAATATTGTGTCAGAAATAATGAAAATTGCTCATTGAAATTTATGTAATAATAGAATAAAAGTCTTTTAATGATGTGAAATTAATTCAGACTGCTTTTTTAATAATTGTTTTACTTGATGAGTGACTCGGCTATTACAATCTATTATGGAAATTGTCATTGGTTACTTTGCTGATAGTCAATCCATTGATTGATTTATCAATAAGTTTTGCACTTTGACACTAACCAGCTCATCTCACAGTCTGTTCCGTTTCTGAGCTCAGTGGTATTATCTTGACATGAAAACATCTACCTGTTTTCAAGCATTGTGTCTGTTGTCTAGGATGGATCCAGAAACAAATCCCTCTGAAAGCCAACGCTATCCCTACGAGAGAGAGAGAGAGAGAGAGAGAGAGAGAGAGAGAGAGAGAGCGCGCTGTCTGTATGTCGGCGTCTCCGCACACAGTGTGGAAAAAGCCAAGCCTCACTTTGAATTTCACCCTAAATACTGGAATCTTCTTTTAAGATGGGAAATGTCGGAAATGCGGGGCTGGCGAGTTGATTTGCAAGGTTTTTTTTTTTCCTGTTCAATTTGCATATCATTTACTGCATCTCCCTTTGTTGACACCCCAGGGCCTGAGAGAAGATTTTGATCTTAATAGGAAGAGTAGGGTGGTATGACTGAAGAGCTCATCCTCCTCATACTCAGCGGGGAAAACATTAGAAGTCTGCCTTGATAGTGAGACCAGTTTTGTTGGGTTCAGGTTCACTGGAATCCTGGTGGTTTTAAAGAGACCCGAGGTGATCATGGGAGTCCGGTTAAGACACTTAAACGGACTCGTTTCACATTTAGTCACAACGCTTCGCACTAATTACATGCCCACTATACTTTGATTATTAGTTTGTACTGCGATTAAGGCAAAAATGTGAGTAAGATGCATATATGGAGGGAATTGATTAGGATTCCGCTGTTCTCCAAATATACATGACACATTACTTACAATGACATAATCTAGGTCTGTTACTTGGAGTAAGCATACTTTGTTTTATGCCAAATTCAGTTGCATTATAGAGGACACATGACTTTTGAAAAAAATATCTTTACTGCCTTGACTGCAATGTAATCGAAGTTTTAGTGTGGATGATTTGTGTAATTGTTTCCAGTTTGGCTCCAAGTAGAAATGACCCTGAGTACCACTTTAAGGCTTTGAGTATTTGTTGGTTTTTCCACAAGTATTCCAATATTCTGCAAGGTAAAAATTATAATGCGCAGTGGGTGCATAGTAGTAACTTGTGCATTAACCAAGACTAAGTTACACAATATTTAGTTAGTACATTGTCTATAATATTAAAAATAGTAATTTTGTACTCAAGTCCCAATGTAACATATGAGTATTTGACTCCTTGAACAGCAGGGGCCAGCCGTGGTGGTTGCCGTTATAAAATTAGCTCATATAATTAAAGTGCGTCAATAATAAAGCCCCTGTTATGTATAGACGTGTGCGTTTATCATCATATTTAATACCCCAGACTGCTGGCACTGTTATAATGTGGCGTCACACTTAGTTCAAAAGCTTTTCACCTCTGCTTGTATCCATAGACCCTGCAGTAATTAGAATACTGGTTGTGCATTACTCCCTTGCTGGGATAGTTGGTTCCTCTGAAGAGCAGTCTGAAATAGGTCACCCCAGCACCCTGTAGTGCATCTCAAAAGTACACTGAATCAATTAAGTGTGATCATGCTCCCTTGATTATTTTGGCCCTGTTTTACCATGGAGAGGAATTTCAAATAGGCTCGCTAGTTTGAATAACAAGGTTGGACTGTGGTGACATATGGTGCCAGAGTGGGTGTTTCTTTCCTTGTTTTTCTCTGCCAAATTAACTCCCTGGCTGATTGCCTGCTCTGGCATGTGAGAGGAGGTGAGCAGAGGTGTACGTGTAATTGGCTCGGTTAGCTGATTATGCGTCGGAATGGAAAACGTTACGAAATACTGTCATCAGTCGCTTAAAAGACGTCGCAACCTAATGAACTGAAGCTTCTGTTTTCCTCCCTCACCGTCCTGCTTGGGTGTCCGAGGGACGGAGATGGTGTGAAGTCGTCTTTACAGGCCCGACACCTGCGTTTTCTTTAATACCTCTCCGTAACTCCAACTTCGTCATGTTTGTCCTCATTAAACTCCACTACATCTGGTGGGAGAGAGAGGACTCCTTTAATGTGGTTAGCGTTGCTGCTGGTGTTATTCTTGCCATTTTAGCTATTTGCTTCGTTCACCTAGCTTTCATTAAAGCTACATCCACGGCAGTCTGAGACATTCTTATCCAAAGTTTTAAACCACCTTAATGAAAATCGCTGTAGCTGCAGCCTTAACAAATGAAGAAAAGCTTTTATTTTCTAAAGAAGCATGCTTACCTTTTCACCTAATAGTGATGTCTCACTTCAAAGGCAGAGCATGATTAGGCCAACATTGTCCTGTTTCTATATCCTTTGAGTTCAAAGAGAGAGTTTGAATACCAGTATTTCATGTGCAGCCTTTTCAAACACTGTTTTAGTGCTGTTTACATGCTTTTGATATCCAGATGCCTCACCAGGATATACCAGGCATTAGGATAGTATAGCACAGTCATTCCATAGGTAAAGAATTACTGCATATTTTAAGTGGAAGTAGTTTTGCGTTTTGCTGGCTTTGCTTGGAGGGGGGACAAACAGACAACAAGAATATCTTCAACCTTAGCATCGTGGGGCTCTTTGCCGGCTAATGATGGATGTCAAAGAAAAGGACATGCATGAGCGTCAACCAGATGTCAGATGTGTGGAGGGCTCTGAGCAAAAGAGCGTTTCCCCTCAAAGATCGCCGTAATAAAGAAACTGGTCGAGACGGGGCGGAGGGACAGAGAGAGTAAGAGAGGCATAGAGGAAGAAGGAGATAAAAGAGTCTGTTGAGTACATACATCAAAGGTCTCTTAATGACAGGGGATGCCATTAGGCTTACAGTGGCTTTTGTTTCAGCTTCCTCACACCTGCAGTTTGTTGAGGGCGTTTTATGCGCTGTTGAGTTGTTCACATTTGCATGAATATAAAATGCATGCATGAGGGGATTGAGTTTCCTCCCTCTAATGTTAACAGTGACCAAACACAGCTCCCTCCTCAATTGCAAAGGAAGCGCGCCACCATTCATTTGCTTACCCGTGTAAAGAGGGGATAAAGCGAGCAATGGCTCACATAGAAACAATAGACTCACTATGGAAAAGCTGTTATCCTGCACGCCATGACATTTGTTTACTTAAAACTTTTCGATGTGCCTCCGGTGCTGGAATGGGATTTGACAAATCAGAGCGTGAAATTGTGATTAGCCTCTCTCAGTTTGTAGACTGAGCGGGGCACAAGCAGACTTGGCATGGCCAAAGGTGTAACCTGTTCTGTTTTGCCCCGGCGCCGCGTCCCCAGATGGAGAGACCAGCTGCTGTTGAATAATCGCTGGACGGGTAACAGTGTGAGAGTCAGTGCGGCCTTGTTTCAGTTTGGGATGCATTATACAAAGCTTTGTCTTTTCGCCCAACGCCAGGGGGAACAGGGATGTATCACCTGGTGTTCCACAAAATCACCTTTAGATTGAGGTCAAGTATCTATTTTGAGATGCATGCTTGGACAGAATTAATACCAGGTTTCTACAATCAAGAAAATTCTTGAAAAGTCATAGATTTTTAAAAATATTGAAGTATCTCAAAGGTTTTGGAAAAGTAATGGAAATGTTTAATAATGATCATAATCTTGACAAATCAAGCTTAGAGCCTGAGAAGTGAAAACAAGTGATATTTTTATTGACTGGAAATTCTCTCTCGCATCATCTTAGAAAACCAGGCAGTGATGGTTACTATGAGACATCTTGCAATTCTCTATTCTAACAGGATCACTGATTTTGCTAACGTTTGCTGGCTGACAGCAACTCACTTGTGTTGTCATCAAAAGCCCAGGAAAATGGCATTTTGGTTATTGGCGGAAAGACATAAATCAAAAAAGACGCAGGAAGTGCGGTGTTCAAACTATGCGGCCATAATTTTGAGCTAAGTCATGTGGATAAAGCAGCCCTTGTTAGCCACGCAAAGGGTTGACTCACATTATCTTGCCATGATTTGAGTTATGCTGTTTGTTCGTACATTTCTACACCGCCTTGCTATCTCCTCTGCCGTCACCGGTTGGATCTGCTTCAGATATCCAACGAATTGAGATAACACGTGATCCTGAGAGCCGCGTACTCTCTATGTTTTGTGTGATGTTGTGTATGTACCATAGGCAGGGCTAGTTTGGTAGTTCTTTGATTTTGTGCACTTAATGCACTTACGCTTGCCTAACAATGCCATCGTAGTTTTAATGGTTGTCTCCACCCTTGTGTTCTGTTCTGTGTTTGTATGTCCTTTCGCATGTCAAGCGTCCTTGAGCCTGTTAAAGGCGCTATATAAATTGAATTTATTATTATGATTATTATTAATGGTTGTATTACACCGTGGAAAAAGTCATGGGAAAGTTTTGGAATTGGTAATTAAGTGTAGAAACCCTGTCAATAGTGAACAAAGTTTGCCAAATATCCATGATTCTTCGTTGAATTGACTTACGAGGGAATGCAAGCGAGGTGAGGAGATCCATGCTCAGAATGCTTACAAAGATTGTAAACTTGTGAATCATTTGCAAGCTTTAGTACATTGAATTACATTTGCAAAGTCTTGGTTTGTTACTCGGAGTAATTGAAGATTTATGGCGATTTCAGTCTAATTATGCTGTTTACGTGATGTCATGTGAATATGTGAGGTTTTGTCCTTTGTATTCCAGTATAATTATCAGTGATGATGTCTGTCTCTGTAAGCACTGCGGGCTGTAACACTGTGTATTATTACGAGGGGGAGTAGTTTCCCTAAAAGGCGGGATTAACACATCCAGGGTGGGCTGAGAGAAGGTAAAATGACCTGTCCCGCCTTACGTGACCCCGGGCCAACCCGCACATTGCCATGGCTTTGCTCTTTGCTCTTGAATATGCAGAGATCCTGCTTCATAGGCTCAGAAGAAAAAAAGAATTGTATCGCATTGCAGGGGAAATTAGTGGGAGCAAAGTTGGAGTTTCTGCGTGTTGGGGGCTGCGAACAATGGCAGCTTTCTGTCAGAAAGCAACTTCAAAAGGTCTGCTGAGTGACTGCTCTGAGTTATACTTTGTTGTAGATCACTGAGGAAATTCACAGATGTTTTCTCATACGAGACACCATTATAGCAGCTCAAGTACCCAGTAGCCTCGAGCGTCTCTCTCTCTCTCTCCCTCTCTCTCTCCCACTCCCTCTCCCGCACACTCTCGTTCTCAGGCTCACACATGTAGCCCCCCCACCTCCCCAGTCTCTGATATGTCTTGTATGAGACAGATGTGGAACCTGTTTTCTTTCCAACTGTCCAGAGAATATGAAAAGTTAAAAAAGCTTCGTGCTGTGTGATTTGCCCACCCCCACC
>OMOW01032330.1:0-10199 GCA_900312555.1 Lamprogrammus exutus
AAACAACCCCCCAAACAAAAAAAAAAAAAAAAAAAAATGCATGAAAGCAGTCAGCAATCCTTTCCTTATTGCAGGTATTTTTGAAAACAACAGAGTTATAAAAATGTACTTTCTCTTTTCAATAACTAGGCTTGGCTTGGGTGGTTGAGATGAGAACACTCTTTTCAAGATAATGAATATAGGAGTATGGGCCAATTCTGTGTGGTGTGACAGCCTATATCTTTGTGCAATGTTCTCTCAACATGCCCCCTACCCCTCACTCTTCGGTTTACTTCAGCACAGAAGTGTGGGCTTCTTCAAACTGTCCAGATTTTTGATTATGGTCATAATGGCTACCAGGAGGTCAATCGACCCAAGTGTACTGGCTGGTGGCTGGGTGGCCACCAACAGCTTAATCAGAGTCTAGTGGAGTGTTGCATGCTGGGAGGATGCAACACCACCATAAAATTAAAAGAAAGGAAAACAAAACAGCGAGTGGAACCAGTGACCATGGATTAATACATAAACTTTATCTGCTCTGTCTTCACCCTATAATATTTATAAATAAATATAATCACATGTTCCTGTTTGTGTTCTGTATACAAGATATTTGCATTCTCATTATGTCAAATAATTGATATAACATCATATATCTTATTTTCCCCCTAACAGTAGAGCAAAGACAATGACAGAAACCCCCAAACCCTGAGCAATGCACCATGTCACCAACTGGAATAACCAGACTGTTTCAATGGTGTAATATAATTCATAATAATGCATTTATAAAACAATTTATCAATGGATTAATTACATGTACATTGAAAGTATGCCTTAAAAAAGACATTTGTCTTTAAATGAATAATTCTTTGAATTAGCAAAATTCTCAAAATTTCAGTTTTTGTTATTCCGTTTACTAATGGTTGGCCCTGTCATATCTCATATAAAAATTTATTTTTGTTCTGCTTTAACTGTGACAGTTTCCATTCTGTAATTATATTTGGACATTCCTCTAAAAGTCCAAAAATGTTCCCAATCTGTAACAACAAAGAATTATAAAATCACATATTTAATAACCATTTCATAACTTTCTAACCATTAATTAAAGCAGCACTAGGTAACCTTTTAAGCCCCTAGTGTTGTGTTATTGTAATTGCATCCATTTAGTCAACAGAAAAAAGTCACAGAGGGGCATTGCCTGACACCAGGCCAATCTGATATACACAATACTCTGATAAGTATATATATATATATATGTGTGTGTGTGTGTTTGTTAATATGAAGATAATATTTTCTGGTCAAAAAGTTACGTGATGGACTTTTATGTAATTAATTGTCTTATAAATTAATCTTTAAAAGCACAAACCAATGAATTCACTAAAACTAACCATGAAAAAGTTCATTTTTCCAGTGGCACACTCCAGACTTGATACATTGAAGGGTTTCATTCCAAACATTAAAAAATAACATAATAAAATAAAATAACTATATTTTACACAGCTTTAGTTCTGTTGCCAAATCGGAAATATCAGAGCCATCATCTGAAAGGCAAAATGTAATATATGTAAATGGCAGATAACAGAGGTACAGAGGGTTCAGAGACTGCCATCCCTGTCAAATATTTTCATATCTATATGGCTAATGATATTGATGGTATACATGTTTGTGTCGATAATTTCTATTTCATTTTCAGAGACATGTAGGGAGTTAAATCTGTCCTATGTCCATACAATTTTACCTGCAGATAAACCCTTTCTACTAGACATATACTGCCCAACCGTAAATTTAAAAAAAGAGACAAAATGCAAATCTAAGCTTATCTAATGTATGATTAGAAAATAACTATTTACAACACTTGCTTATCTACAACACAGTATTTGTGTCCTCAATAAGAACATGCACAAGTCAAGGACCTTATAAAACAAAGCTGATTCTTTATGTGATATTTGACTTTGTAACACATTTCCGAAAGCAGACCACTGTCAGATCTTCTGTTGCCTCCCTTATAATTAGACTACGAGCATGTAGAAAGTAATATATACAGATAACAGACAAAATTTAATATTGTACATTTTCAATAATATTCCCTGTTTGATTGGAAATTCAGACATTACAGTCCATATATAGGCAGAAATTACTTTGAAAGCAAACTCCTTGGGAAATTTACAGAACTCTCCAGAGGTTTAGACCAAAGATATTTCACTCTGCAAATGAATGTGATTATGTAGCTTATACATCCACAAAACAGATTAAGCTCTGCCAGTAATTACAATGATTTCATTGGGTAAATTGAAATTTGCTGCATGGATGTTGGTAATCTAGACATCCATGCAAGTCTTTAAAAATGAGTTCCCTTAGAAAACTATTAACATCAGTTGTGTTTGAGAATTACAAAACAGAAAAAAAGAACCCCCTGCACGATAGTATGGTTTGTTCTGTACATAAACTGCTGCTCTTCCTCAGCTTTACACACTGGTACAGTTTGGAATCTCCCTTGTGCTCTCACAGGCATTTCCGACTCCCCCTGAACAGAAAAAGAAGAAGAAGAAAAGCTCAAGAAAAGTGTGTGAAAGTTTGTCCACTGTAACTACTTTAATGCTACAAAATCCATCTCCAACACAGTAGTTAAAAGCATTTGAATATTTATTTCTTCATTTGGGTTTCTCAAAACATGAAGGAAATAATCTAGGGGGGAAAAGGACAATTATTATACCACCTAGAAGGGTGGATTCAAGCCAGATTGACAAAGTGTTGAGTTTTCAGATAAATTATTTGAAAATAAACCAATCCTCTGTCATGATATTTTGTGGTATTTTGTGTCTTAAGGGTATTGCCGCTGAATTTGAGTATGAGATCATTTACTGTATTTTTGCTGTACTTTTGCTGTGCGCTTTATGAGAATAGAGAGAGGATGGTTAACGTTTTACTAATCTGTGATGATTTAACATAAAACAAACTTGAACCAATTCCCCATATGAGAAGTAGTTACTTTTACTCAATGTTTTCCTACTCAGTGTGACTCACTACCACCTCTTTAGCAAACTGGCTGAGTACAGTCTGTGGATGTGTAAAAAAGGTAGCAATGGACAGTGAGGAAATAAATAAATCTGAATATTGCAAAATAATTTTAACATAAAGGTCACAGTCCAGTGCTTATCCAAAACAATGGTAAATTAGCATTTAAGTGTTTGCATTCTACACAGAACTGGATTATTCTAAGGATTTTACACTTCCTATGAGGCCCGCAGAGAAAAAAATCTCACCAATGCTCTATTGGGTTGTAAGGCTGGTGAAAATGGAAAATGTTTACTTTACTTTTTTCTCGTGGTTGCACTATAACTTGTGTTCTGAACTTGTGTTTATGGCTGTTTATTCAACACCCCCTTCCTGAGTGACAGGTGATTGAAGTCACGTGAGTTCCTGATAAGCTGAGCACCTGTGTGATTGTGTTGTCCTGTGGCCTTTGGCCCCTGAGCTATCAGCAGACATCTCAAGGATCTAAACTTTTAATTGGAACCATTTTCCTTTGGAATCTCTTTACATTATACGAGTCATGTGTGGTGTCATTTGAATGGTCTCAGTGGTGGGTAGCATTCTCTCAGTTCTACAAGGATTACCATTAACCCATCAGCCTTGAAGAAAACTCTGCCTGGATCAACCATTCCTGCACTAAAACTCCAGCATATGAATATTCAAGGACCCCTGTGGATCCCAGAGTCCCCAGAAGAGTAATTACTGTCTTGTTTGGACAAGTTGTCCAGTTGCATGTCACAGTGATCACATGGGTTTTTTAGCAGCTAAATCATTCTTTGAGGGTTTTCGGTAGCCAGAATCTCCCCCACACACTTCTGTGGGTCTATGTTTCTGACACCTTTATTTAATTGGTAAGTTCATGGCAGACTGGGAGCCTTTTTATTTTGTCCTTTGTCCTAGTGACTGATTATGTTGTAATTGGCCACTAAAAGTTACCAGATGAATAAATTTGCGCAGTTACTCTAATAGTTTCTAGGGCCTTGTTGTTTTCACGATCACTGGACTGGATTAGTTGTACCAGTCTGTCTAGTACAGAGCCTAATGCACTGAAATTACTCATCTGAGTTAAAGGCTAATCATTGGGATAGTTATACTGAGTTGGGAAGGCATCGGGGAAAGTTATTGAACATATTACAATGTTTCTGCATCTTGCCTGTCGGACATACAGGGATGGGAGAGCCTTACTCTAAGCAAGGGTATGTCCTCAATACCAAATTAGTAGTGAGTAAAGTCTCCTTTCCCAGTACACAAAGGGTCAGGTAATTGAATGGAAATTATCCGAAGTTAACCCCTTAAATCCATGGAGTCAGATTTACCTATTGTAATAGTTTGTGCTAAATCATTACACGCAATATAAGCCGTCAGCCGTGGTCCTGGATTCCGTCATTGGGCCAGAACCGGTCCTTACAGGGTTGTTTCTTGTGAGGGATTGAAAAGTCCTTTTTAAAGTGGTTTTGTGGAGAATTACTCGAGTCATTAATGGGGACACGTGTGATTATTTCATTTATGGATCTGTTTTTACCTTTGCAATGCTGTACGGAAAGCCCATTGATCCACCTCTAATCTCCCTTGCTAGAGCACCTCTGTGCACACTGAGTGAAAGCATGTTTTGAAAACTTTCAGTTACTGTCTCTTTATAAATTCCTCATGAAAAGTTAACTCTGATCTGACTGCCCAGCTCCGTCATTCCTGGCCTTGCAAACCCAATGGAAAACACGGGTACTGACCTAACACTAGCCTCATTAGTCTCGTAATTTGTGGGTCTGTCTAACCAGATGAGTAGACGGGCAAAGACACATGCTGACATAAAAATGTCAAATCAAAACTGAAGCTTTCTGGTCAGTTAAGGATACATCCGCATTTCTATAGGTGTGAACCTAATTTTTTTTTCAGCTTTGACAATGTTCCGCACATGCTCTCGACTACATAATTTTACACTGGGGGTGTATATATAATGGGGGGGAGCTGAATATATCCCCTCTAATGTTAGCAAACTCGTCAGTCCAACATGGTTCTCAGGATTTTATACTTGTTTGGTTGCCTCCTGTTCTTGTTCACAAAACAGACTCTGCTACATTCTTTACGATAATTTCAGGTCAAAGTAAGAAGTACATGGCCAATTTTCTATTGTTTTTGTCTTGTGAAGGATTGAAACGTTCTTTTTTAACTGGTAGTTTTGTTGTCAGATAGTCAAGCCATTAGGTTGCTGCTGGCCTTGGATGTATCCCAAAAGCCACCTGCTTAAGCATGTTTGTTTTATTTATAATTCATTGTTCTCAGTACTGCAAGTGTTGCAGGAGTCTCATTTTGCTGTTTAATCACAAGCAGAAATTACTCTACAGTGTGGCTCTTTCTGCTTTGCTATTCTCTAAATCATTAATATTAAAGAGATAGAGCTGCCAATTCACTGTGAAAAAAAAATGAAGTTAAATTCGATAGCAAACGTTTACCTACGGAATGAATCTACAGGCCTTTATTTTGCTTTAGAAGGAGTGTTTTACTCTGAAAACACCTTGTGAATTTGATTTATGAAAGACAAGATCACAAGACCAAAATGCATTTTTAGTTACTTTCTGAGTTTTGCAATACATAGGAAACTGTTTCCAGTTCGACATTTATTTGATCAATCATACCAAGTTTTCCACAGATCCTCTCAACCAGAATATCTACATGGACTTCACAGAAGCTCTTGACTTACGTTTGACCCTGGCATCCAGTTCCTTCTCCATGAGTTCTTTGGATGTGGAAAACTCACTCAGAGTGATTTTAGGCATGCTGTCACCCTGGCCCACTGAGCCAATCATCTCCTGCTCTTTCTCCTGGTTTACTTCAGCATATATGTTAATCCAAGGTATTTTTCTAAAGATCAAAAAAGAAGGGCAGGAGGGAACCAGTAAGAATGATCAGGGCAGTGCTAGAAAATGATCTGAAACATTTTTCAGGGAAAAAAAATCTGTTATTCGATAGTGCAAAGCCAAACATCCAGTTCTTTCATTGTTAATTAGCAAGATCTGAATGCTAAATTAGTTCAGATCACATGGCTAGGTGTGTAACCGGTGATGGGCCAGTGGGCAGAGCTCGACTTTTGTATGGGTTCATTGACTACTTCCTCTGCCGCTGGAGCAACATGTCTAGACTCTGCATTTGTCCAATCTTCCAATCCTTCAATCTTTCTTGTACCATCTCCTTTCCATCTTCTCTTTCATTGCTAAATGAACTGTAGCCACTTCCAGCTCCTCTCTTCATTGATTGTAAATCTTGTGAATAAGATGTGCCCACTACTAGCATAGACTGGCATAAAAATAACTCCAGTTCAGATGATAGTGCATGCATTCTAAGATGTCTTCGATAGATTGTTCTTTTACCATTTTGTCTTATGTCTTTCGAAGTATACAGGGGCATTGAAGTGAAAAATCCTCCTTAAATATTTATCTGTACAGAAAATAGTTTTTCTGCCAGGTGCTAGCACGGGAGTGATGGCTTTCAAAGTCATCTTGACTCTAACCTTGGTAACTAATTGATATCCATATAATAAATTCAAATCTTCTTACATATGTATTTATGATACCTAATACACAACTTTATTTAGTTGCTATCCAATTCATTTCCAATTATTATTCATTTTTATTATTAATTGTTTTGTTTTATTCAGCTTTGAGATTTTGTTAAAAATGCATCCCCTTTAGACTAATGAGAACATTTCATATCCATAATTAATGACAGCTTTTCCATTTGCCTCAGACTTTTCAAGAGAATCATTTTGTGTATGAGTAAATTATTCAGCATATAACAGCCAAAGCACAGCAACAGCATATTAAACAATTTAACAGCCTTTTTCTGAGCATTTTATCACTGATTGCTGTATGTGCCTCGTGCCTGGGAATCAAGCAGAAATATGTCTTCAACCTCTGGGATGACATGCAAAATCTAATTTCAAAATACATTACATTAGACTGTATCATGAATAATTAATGATGCAATTGATACATAGTTGAATAACATATACATATATTATGTGCAGTAGGTAGAAGTAATCTCAAAGTTGTGTACCTCTTGAACTTGTAGATGAGAAACACTGCTAGGCCAAGAAACACCACGGATAGGAGCATGAGCATGGCCGAACTGCTGTGTCTCGGGTTGGAGTCCACCAAGGGAGCTTTGGAAAATATAGCAAAGCTGAGTTTAGCACCAGAAGAGTGTTGGAAACTGTGAATGCAACTGATGTAAGCAATTTATAAAAAAAAAAAGAAGTCTACTTTTGTGGTTTCTATAGACATTCAAATTGGATTCAGTCTTGGGTTATCTAACTGCACCTGCTAATGAATGCATCCCATTGTTCATTATGGGTATATGTGACATTGATATCGCATTATGTGAACATTTCTAATATCATAAAAGTCTAAAGTTGCAGCAGCATGAAATTACAATTCCTATTGCTTGCTCCAAAGTAGGTGACAGTTGCAAGTGATTCAGACATTTCAGGTAGATCTGAAATGGTTAAATGCACTTACATGTATCTAAAACACCACAAAACAAATGGTGGTACCTGATATGATTAATGTCACAGTGTATGGTTTTGCTTACGAGGCCTGTTAAATGGCCTGTTAAATCCTTCTACTGCCATCAAAGGCAAATCATAAAGCATTTTCGACCACTTCCGCTCCTCGCCCTTCTGCTCAGAGATGGAGCGGAGTGTGCTTGTGACCTTTCTCAAGCAGCTTGGAGGCTTTTTAGACCTTTTCCTGAGAGGTGAAATATAAAGATGGATGCAGCTGCCTACTCCTCCAATGTCATTAGAGTGCGGCACAACACAGCACGTCACAGAGAAGCACGTGCCAGGCTGTTAATGCCGAACACTCTGAGCTACAGACAACTCATGGCGGTCTTCCTCCAGAGACCGTGTGCCTAATAAAACCTGCCAAGCATAGAATGCAGCATAAGACCTCTCCAGCAGTTTGACACCTCAGAGCAGGGAGGCACAGGGGTTGTTGAGGACTAGCAAGACTAAAGCTGATAAAAAAGAACAGTCCTCTTACACACAGCAATTTTTCATTTATTGGGAGTAATCTATAAAAAACAAAACAAAACATGACTAACTAGATAGTACCACACTCAATAACCGCTGTTACGATTAATAAGCATGTTAATGAGCTGTTAAATATGCAAGACAAACGCTTTGTACTACTTCCTCTGGTGTCAACGCAAATGGACAAAACTTTCATTTTAAATAAATTGGTTTATCAACTGAGTTAGGTTATAAGCAATTTTTATTGATGACTAACACATGACACATACAGTTTAAAACATCACCCAGATTTCACACCGCTGAAATTTAACGTCAGACTGAAACTTAACGTCAGACTGAAACATCTTAATTTTGGCACGATAGTGTATTTTATGAATAGCTCCCCCCAACATGCAAATGAGGAAACACTGTAGTAAACACTAAAAAGGTTGGTAACAGGTGTTAATGAATGAGTGAACATAGTTTGCATGATGCAATTTGCCTTTGATGACATATAAAATCTGGTGTTTTGGTTTATGAATTACCCCCATGTGTCTCCATGAATCTGGCAATGATTTATACTTCAAGACAGCAGTTCTACTTAGTGACAGGGGTGCTTTTGAATGTCCTGAATCTCAATTAACTTCTTCATTTCAGACAACTGAAACTGAAACTCTTTGATATCAATGCAAATTTCAACTGTTTTGTTGACTTCTCATGCAACTCCAAATTCAGTTTGTGCCCTTCAAATTCACATTGTTCTTTCTCAAGGACTAAATAATCAACATAATTATACACAGTGTCTCATATTTTGGTTGGGTGGCTGTAAAAGAAATCGAACAGATGTTTGGCACGCATAAAAGATCCCTCTTCTCAAGGAGTTCCTCTTTAAATGAAACCCCCACCCATACTCACCGGTGCTCTTTTGCCTAGAAAGGAAGCAGACTGACATGAAATTTAATAGATGGACTGAAGAAAAAATTATTGTCAAGATATGGTTATTCAAGTGGCATTTCAAAATGAAGAAATATAAAATCCAAGAGCGTAATGAAATTACCAATGCAAGTCAGCATTATGGTTATTAACTGAGAGGTGATATTGAAAAGAGATGGAGCTGATGTTTCTTTCACACTGTGGTCTAGCAGGTTTAACTAAAATATTTCAATTGAAGAAGTTTTGCAGTTCATCTGCATCTGAAAGCCTTCTTCTATAGCATGGTAGCAAGTAACAGCATTTATCCTCATGTTGCAGACATGCTTACGCTGGGGCAGTTGCACTCACTGTCGGATGCGGACGTAGATGAGGTCAGTTACTGTCTGTACTCTCTCTGCATCACTACCCGGCACAGATAGTTGTTGGTAGGTGATTTTGGGTAATTATGGGAGCGCTGATGTTAAAGTGCCATTATTAACATTAGACAAGTAACCCTTCTCCCCTGTTCATGAGAGGTATCTCTAGTTTGATATAACATTACCCTGACAAAGAACTGAACTGACAAAACCTTTAAGATGAATGGTGAAACATCTCCACATTAAACATTTTAGCCCAGCGATTGCACTGTTGAATGAGATGACTTACCCAGTGTTAACTGTGTGTTGTACACGATCACCCTTGCACCCAGCTTGAGTTCAAACTCCACCAAATTTTGGTTTAGTGCACTTACAATGATATCAGATACCTGTTAAACAGACACAGCATTAAGTATCTAAGTCAAAGTCACTTGTTGTAGGAATGATGTAAAATAAAGGCATGCTTTGTCATACCCGCTCTAGCTTCTCCTCACTCTTTTTCTTGCCCTCTGATTGGTTCTTGTGAGGTAAAAGGAATAGCTCAGCAGCTGTGGGAACACCTGGAAACACAGCTACCAAGAGCTGCTCCTCTGGGAAGTCAGATACCTGGGAAGTCAGAGATATGCAATATCTTTTTATCACACTATGATAGCTGTCTGTATGCCACTACAATGATACAGAATCCCCTAAATTTACAACATGTTTTTTAAACCAACAAAGCCAAAAGAATGCCTATACCTCTTCAGATACTACAGGAGATCGTGATGTTCTATGAAACATTACTTTTAAAACTTGACAGAGAACTGAATTATGCACTCATCTTTTCATTGAAGATATAATAGGTATGTCTGATTTCCTAAGCTAAGTGGTTGTAAGGACCATCTCTGGCCCAAT
Source organism: Lamprogrammus exutus (assembly GCA_900312555.1). Lineage (NCBI taxonomy): Eukaryota > Metazoa > Chordata > Actinopteri > Ophidiiformes > Ophidiidae > Lamprogrammus > Lamprogrammus exutus. The sequence continues at coordinate 10,198 of OMOW01032330.1, forward strand.
GA